>JAVYIG010004656.1:0-155640 GCA_035222895.1 Strongylocentrotus droebachiensis
CTTTTGGGTTAAAAATACAAACCATCTTTACTCCTTTACTGCCCCCCCTGCCCCCCCCCCCCCCCCCACTTCCGGCGCCTATGCCTGCGATGCAGTCGAATCCTTCAAAGCCAGACTCTAGGAAGCCATCCAAGGGGGTAATATAATCATAGTCCCTCCCCACAACTGCAATGTGATGGGACTTAATTCTAAAATGTTCTAGAAGCAACAAACACTCTCTCTCGAACGATAACGTTCTTATTGGTCATCTTTATATCCCTCTTGAGGATCAGGACCAGGATCAGAACAGATTCTCTCTCTCTCTCTCTTATTTATTTTTTGGCGGGGGGGGGGGGGTAGGGAGGAGGCAAGAGCCCTTCGCCCCGTTTCCCTCTTTTCTTATTCTTTTCCTCTTCTTTCTTTCCTTTTATATTTTCTTTCCCTTTCCCTTCTCTCTCTCTCTCTCTTATTTATTTTGTTGGCGGGAGGGGGGGGGGGGGAGGCAAGAGCCCTTCGCCCTTCCCCCGTTTCCCTCTTTCCTTCGTATTCCTCTTCTTTCTTTCCTTTTAGATTTTCTTTCCCTCTCCCTTCTCTCTCTCTCTCTCTCTTATTTATTTTTTTGGCGGGAGGGGGGGGGGGGGGGTTAAGAACCTTTCGCCCTTCCCCCCGTATCCATCTTTCCTTCTTCTTCTTTCTTTCCTTTTATATTTTCTTTCCCTTTCCCTTCTCTCTCTCTCTCTCTCTTTCCTATTTATGTGTTGGCGGGGGGGGGAGGCAAGAGCCCTTCGCCCCCGTTTCCATCTTTTCTTCTTATTCTTCTTCTTTCTTTCCTTTTATCTTCTCTCTCTCTCTCTTATTTATTTTTTGGCGGGGGGGGGGGGGGCAAGAGCCCTTCGCCCCCTTTCCCTCTTTTCTTATTCTTCTTCCTCTTCTTTCTTTCCTTTTAGATTTTCTTTCCCTCTCCCTTCTCTCTCTCTCTTATTATTTTGTTGGCGGGAGGGGGGGGGGGAGGTAAGAACCTTTCGCCCTTCCCCCGTTTCCCTCTTTCCTTCGTCTTCTTCTTTCTTTCCTTTTATATTTCTTTCCCTTTCCCTTTCCCTTCTCTCTATCTCTCTCTCTCTCTCCTATTTATTTGTTGGCGGGGGAGGGGAGGCAAAAGCCCTTTGCCCCCGTTTTCCTCTTTTCTTCTTCTTTCTCTTCTTTCTTCCCTTTTATCTTCTCTGTCCCTTTCCCTTTCCCTTCTCTCTCTCTCTGATTTATTTTTTGGCGGGGGGGGGGGAGAGTCCTTCGCCCCCCCCCCCGTTTCCCTCTTCTCTTCTTATTCTTCTTTCTTTCCTTTTATCTTCCCCCCCCCTTCCGTTTTTTTTCTTCTCTCTGTCTCCCCCATCAACATAGTAATAAAGAAAGAGACCACACTGTAATCAAGACCATTCCATTTTATTTAATACATTTTCGATATACTTAAATTGGCAACTATTACCTTCTGTCCGAGATCCTCATTTTAAACGACTGATGCGAAAGACTAGTCGACGCACCCTTTCGAGAAAAGCCCCCCCGCTTTTATCGAAAGGGTGTGTTAAAACGGTACTCCGCTCTCAACGCACCCTTTCGAGAAAAGCCCCCCCTCTTTTATCGAATGGGTGCGTTGAGCACACCACACCGCGCCGCACCGCACCGCACCCTTTCGATGAAAGCCGTGTAAGCACATATGATACATAATATGAAGACTATATTATATTCTTTTTAAATCTATTTCCCTTACACGAAAGACAACATAACTTTCAGAATACGGCCACGGGTTTCCAAAATACATGTATGATGATAGTTCAGAACATTCAAATTTGATTACATAAATGTTTAATAACGGAGAAAATAACCATCACCCTCTCATCCTATATTGCTCACGAAAAGTTGACTGTCTAGGACAGGTCCCAGGTTTTGGCTAAAGATAACACAGTCAATAACACGATAGCAAAAAAACAAATATGTACACAAATCTGAGATGATTAATTTCACTCCATGAACTCTTTGCATCGCTATTATCAAAACGGGTATTAGATCAAAGTACATGTACCCTATCAGCTATCATACACCCGACGGAAAAAAGTATTTACTGTGAAGTTCAAAATTAACCTTATGAAATAAGATTGCTTGAAACTTTGTTTCTTTCATAAATAAAATTATAATTTTTCATAACCAAGAATGAGAAGTGGTTTAAACATCATTATACTTACAGTGCCGTGATTCATTTTCAATGAAATCTTTCTTCTTATAAATTTCCTCAAAGTTAAACAAAAAATACTTCTGTATAAGGCTATGATTATCATATTGACCATACACTGTGTGAGTATGCTATATTGACTGAGTGGTTTTCAATCTCTCTTGATGTTATAATACACTGTAGGATGTGTTGCAGTATGAGGTTGTCAATGATCTATAAAATACGTCATAATGATGGTTAAAAAAAACACGCCATATCAGGTCGTAGTCCAATCCAATATTACAACTTTTTCTTGCAGTTATAAAGTGTAGCATACATTGCCTTACATGTTTCGACCGCTAACACAATACACTGTTTTCAAATCGCACGCAATCATACAAGCACTGTTGTAAAGAACAAGTTTTGCTTTAAAGGTATCAGACCAGTTTTGGAACCCCCCCCCCCCCTCCCCTCTTAACAAAATGAAATGGAAGCTCTTATTACCAATCATGTGAAAGTATATGTTTTGACTAATACGTGATGATACAAATTTTGCCGGGAAACCGCCTACTAATTGATATATTTGATAAATTATTAAATCTATCCGGACTGGATACATATATAACTCAACTATCCCTTTAAACCACTTTGAACCGATGATAACTGGTAACAAAACGGTGGAAACTGGTGGAACCCTGTTTCAACCAGTGAAACAACACACTGCCATGTCTCTGTTGAACGTGAACATGTCGTATAGCTTATCAGCATCTGCCTTGTAAATTATATATATTATAAATAGATAATTTTATCTCTGCCTTTATGTCACCATCAGTTCAGAGGTTACTCGAGAGGTCACGAGGTCATGTCCGATCTGCTCTCCCATTTTTTCTTCCACACGCTCACAGTCCTGTCACTGTTCAGATAATGTTAAGAAGACACATGAAAGAGAAATCAGTTCTGTTGTCGTGTACGTGATCATGCGTGTTTTACCCGGCATGGAAAACAACGAATGGTAGGCCCTACACTTCATAAATTAGAGTCACCTATTTTACGAAACAGCACAAAACGTGAACGTGATACGTGACTGTTCGTTGCAAGCCCATTTTTTTTTCAACTGAAAAGCGGGTTCATGAAATTCTAAATTTACAAGGGGCATTCAATCAAATGTGTGTACCTAGTTAGCTATCATATCACGCGAAGGAAAACGGTATTTACTCTAAAGTTAAAAACTAACCTCATGAGATAAGAGTAGATGATACGTGGTTGATTTCATAAGAAATTTTATCGAACGAAGGGCGATATAAATGGTTTACATTCATCAGTGACATCACGAGTTCGCGGCGGCTTCTCTTCTGTGATGACCCTTAGCGGCATCTTGATAGAAAACAATAACATGCCGACACCCTTTTGAGTCAGCCGCGCGGCTTCTTTCATGTACGCGTATCTATAAAAGGAATGTGCGCAATGTATGTTTCGAATTTATATATGGAATTATTTTAGCCGGGATATATTGGTTCTCACGGTGTTGGCGTGAGAATCCTCATTCACCTTGCAGATTTTTTAGAGGATGGTCATAGACATTATTCGGTGGCAAATTAATTTACCCTCCACCACCCCCAACTTCATTTTCCTCCTTACGTTTTTCAAGTGTATCGATAGTATGTTTTATAAATATTAAGTGGTCAGGAAGCGTGTCAAGTGATTAACATAATGGATTAATCATGTTTGTTTTTTCCCTTCAGTCAAGTAATCTTGATGTCGAAGCAATGCTTGGCAGGTTGGGGCTTTCCTGCATCACAATTAAAGGAGATTTTATATATAACAACGTTGTTAATATAGCCGAGTAACAATTTTTGGTCTCAGCTCGTTATACCATATTTTGTCGTTGTTAATTCGATTATATATATTGGCATTATTGTTTTGCAAGCAATACGATTTTGTAATAATGGTTTTGTTGGTCTAGGAGATAAGTTATGATTGACATGATATGTGTTTTGTCTCACAGATATAAATGCAATAATGCATGGAAATTGTTTTACATGCTTTAGGTCAAGCAATCGAATATACGATACAGGGTAATCTCGATTAAAGGAGATTTCATATGTAACAATGTTGTTAATATAGCAGAATAACATTCCTGGTCCCAGCTCGTTATATTATATTTTGTTGTTACCTGTATTAGGTCCATGATTATATACAACGGCATTTCTGATGTAGCATGGTAAATTTAACGGGACCAATTAAGAACCTCGTTATACCGATTTATCGCTGTATACAGTGGGTTTAACATTATTTAGTGAGTGTGTTAACGAATTAAAGGAGAATTGTATTCCCAAAGTACATGCAGGGTAATGCTATATCAAATTGAAAGTTTACTCGGATTTGGAGCAAATTGCTTGGTCGCACAAATATCTGCGGTTTTATAACGAATGGCTCCGCAGTCGTGGGCCGTGAGGGAATTTTGTCCCGGTCATGTTTCTCAGATCAGTGGTCTGAAGATTGGGTTTGTTTCGCCCTCACCTCATCCGAAAGGGGGTCACGGAGTGGCCTCGGGGGGGGGGGGGGGGGGATCTAAACACGCGAATTGTTGGAATTTGCGTTGTGACATGTGTAATTGGCATTTTTGCCTCTTCGCATATATATATGTGTATGTGTATATATGTTAATATATACATATAAAGGTTATTATGTGTATTACACACTGCTGCAGAATACCCCATGGGAAGGTTGTGTTTTGGAGAATATGATTTGGATTATTTTAATTGGCCATTGTATCTTGCAGAGCTCAATATTTATTGGTTTCCGGTAAGGGCCCCGATGATGACAGGTATCCTGTCTTTTATTTATAACATGTACCCGCCTGGTAAAGTAGGCATCTGTTCGCCTGTTTAATGCAGTGGAACTCTGTGTCTTCTTTGTATGCAGAGGGGTGTTATACGTATAGCCCACTTTGTGGTACTCACAGTTAAATTCCATATGAGAAGGTAAACTCTGTTCGCCCTCTTTAATGAGGAAACAGTGTCGCCTTTTTACGGGCTGTGGGGGGTTGTACACAAGTTCTCGTCTGTTGGTGGCCCTGATGCAGAGAGTACTTTGGATTGGACATGCCGGCTCCATCCAGTTTTTCAGAGCTCAATATTTATTTGTTTTCCGAGGGGGCCCCGATGATATTTATAACATGTACCCGCCTGTAAAGTAGGCATCTGTTCGCCTGTTTAATGCAGTGGAACTCTGTGTCTTCTTTGTATGCAGAGGGGGGTTAGGCTTTCATCGAAAGGGTGCGGTGCGGCGCGGCGCGGTGTGGTGTGCTCAACGCACCCATTCGATAAAAGAGGGGGGGGCTTTTCTCGAAAGGGTGCGTTTGAGAGCGGAGTACCGTTTTAACACACCCTTTCGATAAAAGAGGGGGGGCTTTTCCTCGAAAGGGTGCGTTCGACTAGTCTTTCGCATCAGTCGTTTAAAATGAGGATCTCGGACAAAAGGTAATAGTTGCCAATTTAAGTATATCGAAAATGTATTAAATAAAATGGAATGGTCTTGATTACAGAGTGGTCTCTTTCGTTATTACTATGTTGATGGGGGAGACAGAGAGAAGGAAAAAAAGGGAAAGGGAAGATAAAAGAAAGAATAAGAAGAAAAGAGGGAAACTGGGGGGGGGGGGGGCGAAGGGCTCTTGCCTCCTCACCCCCCCCCCCCCCCCGCCAAAAAAATAAATAAGAGAGAGAGAGAGAAGGGAAAGGGAAAGAAATATAAAAGGAAAGAAAAGAAGAGGAAGAAGAAAAGAGGGAAACGGGGGAAGGGCGAAAGGCTCTTACCTCCCCCCCCCCCCCCCCCGCCAAAAAAATAAATAAGAGAGAGAGAGAAAGAGAGAGAAGGGAAAGGGAAAGAAAGAAGAGGAATAAGAAGGAAAGAGGGAAACGGGGGAAGGGCGAAGGGCTCTTGCCTCCTAAAATAAATAAGAGAGAGAGAGAGAGAAGGGAAAGGGAAAGAAAATATAAAAGGAAAGAAAGAAGAGGAATAGGGAAGGAAAGAGGGAAACTGGGGGATGGGGCGAAGGGCTCTTGCCTCCTCACCCCCCCCCCCCCCCGCCAAAAAATAAATAAGAGAGATAGAGAGAAGGGAAAGGGAAAGAAAATATAAAAGGAAAGAAAGAAGAAGAAGGAAAGATGGATACGGGGGGAAGGGCGAAAGGTTCTTACCTCCCCCCCCTCCCGCCAAAAAAATAAAGAAGAGAGAGAGAGAGAGAAGGGAGAGGGAAAGAAAATCTAAAAGGAAAGAAAGAAGAGGAAAAAGAATAAGAAAAGAGGGAAAGGGGGCGAAGGGCTCTTGCCCCCCCCCCCCGCCAAAAATAAATAAGAGAGAGAGAGAAGGGAGAGGGAAAGAAAATATAAAAGGAAAGAAAGAAGAGGAATACGAAGGAAAGAGGGAAACGGGGGAAGGGCGAAGGGCTCTTGCCTCCCCCCCCCCCTCCCGCCAACAAAATAAATAGAGAGAGAGAGAGAGAGAAGGGAAAGGGAAAGAAAATATAAAAGGAAAGAAAGAAGAGGAAAAAAAATAAGAAAAGAGGGAAACGGGGGCGAAGGGCTCTTGCCTCCTCCCTACCCCCCCCCCCCCCGCCAAAAAATAAATAAGAGAGAGAGAGAGAATCTGTTCTGATCCTGGTCCTGATCCTCAAGAGGGATATAAAGATGACCAATAAGAACGTTATCGTTCGAGAGAGAGTGTTTGTTGCTTCTAGAACATTTTAGAATTAAGTCCCATCACATTGCAGTTGTGGGGAGGGACTATGATTATATTACCCCCTTGGATGGCTTCCCAGAGTCTGGCTTTGAAGGTTTCGACTGCATCGCAGGCATAGGCGCCGGAAGTGGGGGGGGGGGGGGGCAGGGGGGCAGTAAAGGAGTAAAGATGGTTTGTATTTTAACCCAAAAGAACATAACAATAATAAAAACCTGAATTAAATGACGTATGAAATTCCATTCAAAGAAAAGGAAAGTTAACAGGAATTAAATTTCCTAAACATTGCACATGCTAGCTATATTTATCAATGTAGGTTTTTATGATAGCGATACGCGCATATCGTGGACATATTGCGAGAGAATGGGAAAGCGTGTCTGTTTTTTTGTTATAGGTGTGAGAAGCTTATGAGCCCCTGAACGATGGCGTACTGATGGGGGGGGGGGGGTATATTTTTTATTCGATACCAGTGATGTACAAATGTTGCTGAAATGACATGATTTTCCGGTATGTTTTCTCATTTTTTTTGTAAGTCATACCTTTTTATGCGTTTGTTGGAAAATTAGAAATTCCCAAATTTACAGTCGGGCGAAAAATATGCTTATTTAGAAGCATTTATGTTAGGGTCTGCAGAACGGCCGGGCTCGGGGACTCGTGCCACCCTCAATTGTTGAAAAAGTTTGTTACAGAGAAAAAGAAAGAAAGAGAGAGAGAAAAAATAAGTGACCTGCCAATGTCACAAATGAGGTATCTAAATATGCTTATCTGACCATAATTTTAATGCCTAAAACCCCTAAACGTCTGGGGGCTCAGCCCCTTGACCCCCTACCGGAGTCCAGGCCCTGGACCCCACATCTGACCGTAATTAAATGCCTAAAACCCCAGAGCTTACGGGGGCTCCGCCCCGGACCCCACCAAGGGCCCTAAGACGGTCCCCTGTATGCTCATCTGACCGTAATTAAATACCTAAAACCCCAGAGCTTACGGGGGCTCTGCCCCCGGACCCACCAAGGGCCCTAAGGCGGTCCCCATGTATGCTCATCTGACCGTTATTAAATACCTAAAACCCCTGAGCTTCCGGGTGCTCCACCCCCTGGACCCCCACGCCAATTCGTGACCCTGTGTCACAAATAAGGTATAAAATAATAATAATTTAATGTACAAAACTCCTGAGCTTCTGGGGCTCCGCCCCCTGGACCCAACACCAAATTGTGTCCTGCCACTGTCACAAATAAGGTATAAAATTATGCTCATCCGACGTTAATTTGATGTTTAATACCTCTGAGCTTCTGAGGGCTCCGCCCTGTGAAAAAAACGTGTAAAAAAAAAAAACACGTTAATTTGTACTGTTTTGGGGAGATAGCCCCCCCCCCCCCCTGGCGTTCAAGGGGGGGGGGGGGTACGATTTTTCAAATTTTCGAGGGCCCCCCAAACAGATTAGTGCTCTCTAGTAATTTCGCGACTACTCCGGAACCGTGGCAGATATAAAGTTTTTCTTTCGTGACTTTTTTCTTTCGAGTCTTACGCATCTTTTGAAATATTTTGTTGTTGAAAATCGGACGTATAGTTGCGGAGTCACGTGACCTTTTGTTTTTGCATGTCAGCCCTAAAATCGCTCATTTTTGTGATTTATGTACCAAACATATGGAAATACCATTTATTCTTTTAAAAAAAGAGAAAACATTGGTTATTTGGTCTTGTTTCAAGTTAATGTGTTTGATTTTGGGTCAAAATAGTTGAATTGTGGTTAGAAATGAAATAAAACAACAAAAAATAATATAATACATAAATACAAATTATTAAAACAAGAGGTAACATAGGGATAAACTGGCTCTTCCAACTTTGTTGTCGTATTATTATTCTAACGAATATATGTAGTGAAAAAGAACGCTTGAATATGAATTATATACGATTCATGGGTAAAAATGCGAATTCTCTGACCTTGTTTGCATAAATTACCATAAATATGCATTTTCGCGGTGATCGGCTGTGAAACGGCCGAGATCTTAGGAGGGGGGGGGGGGGGGACCCCCCACCCTCAAGTCCACTCCAATCACATTGAAAAAAGTATGACTTAAATCATCTCTCTCATCATTATACCGCTATAGTATTCATGTTTTTAATATTATTTATTGTCCATTAAACAAGTTCATAGAGAAAATACTTATCTCTCTGCAACATTAAAAAAGAATCTTCATTAATATGTCTTAATTTGTATTGATAGCCTTGTGGTCGCCAACAGTGGCGTAGGCAGGGGCGTCTCCAAAGGGGGGTGTGGGGGTGCGACACCCCCCCCCCACCTGTCAGGATATTGTCGGTAAAATTGCGCTGCCGTCGGGAAAAAAGAGAAAAGGGGAGGGGAAAAAAGAGAGGAAAAGGGAAAGAAAAGAAAAAAAGAAAAAGAAAAGAAAAAAAGAAAAAAGAAAAGAAAGGAAAGAAAAGAGAAGAAAGAAAAGAAAGAAAGAGAAAAACGAAAAAGAGGGAGAATAGGAAAGAAAGGAAAAGAAAGAAAAGAAAGGAGGAAAGAGCCCTTTGCCCCCGTTATCCTATTTTCTTCTTCTTCCTCTTCTTTCTTTCCTTTTATCTTCTCTTTCCCTTTCCTTCTCTCTCTCTCTCTAATTTATTTTTTGGCGGGGGGGGGGAGGGAGGAGGCAAGAGCCCTTCGCCCCCGTTTCCCTCTTTTCTTATTCTTTTTCCTCTTCTTTCTTTCCTTTTATATTTTATTTCCCTCTCCCTTCTCTCTCCCTCTCTTATTTATTTTTTTGGCGGGAGGGGGGGGAGGTAAGAGCCTTTCGCCCTTCCCCCGTTTTCCCTCTTTCCTTCTTCTTCTTCTTTCTTTCCTTTTATATTTTCTTTCCCTTTCCCTTTCCCTTCTCTCTATCTCTCTCTCCTATTTATTTGTTGGCGGGGGGGGAGGCAAGAGCCCTTCGCCCCCGTTTCCCCTCTTTTCTTCTTATTCTTTTTCCTCTTCTTTCTTTCCTTTTATTTTCTCTTTCCCTTTCCCTTCTCTCTCTCTCTCTTATTTATTTTGTTGGCGGGGGGGGGGGAGGAGGCAAGAGCCTTTCGCCTCTTCCCCCGTTTCCTTCTTCTTCTTCTTTCTTTCCTTTTATATTTTCTTTCCCTTTCCCTTTCCCTTCTCTCTATCTCTCTCTCTCTCTCCTATTTATTAGTTGGCGGGGGGGGGGGGAGGAGGCAAAAGCCCTTTGCCCCCGTTTTCCTCTTTTCTTCTTCTTCTTCTTCCTCTTCTTTCTTCCCTTTTATCTTCTCTGTCCCTTTCCCTTCTCTCTCTCTCTGATTTATTTTTTGGCGGGAGGGGGGGGGGGGGGCAAGAGTCCTTGGCCCCCCCCCGTTTCCCTCTTCTCTTCTTATTCTTCTTTCTTTCCTTTTATCTCCCCCCCCCCCCTTTCCGTTTTTTCCTTCTCTCTGTCTCCCCCATCAACATAGTAATAACGAAAGAGACCACTCTGTAATCAAGACCATTCCATTTTATTTAATACATTTTCGATATACTTAAATTGGCAACTATTACCTTCTGTCCGAGATCCTCATTTTAAACGACTGATGCGAAAGACTAGTCGACGCACCCTTTCGAGAAAAGCCCCCCCGCTTTTATCGAAAGGGTGTGTTAAAAACGGTACTCCGCTCTCAACGCACCCTTTCGAGAAAAGCCCCCCCTCTTTTATCGAATGGGTGCGTTGAGCACACCACACCGCGCCACACCGCGCCGCACCGCACCCCACCCTTTCGATGAAAGCCGGGGGGTTATACGTATAGCCCACTTTGTGGTTCTCACAGTTAAATTCCATATGAGAAGGTAAACTCTGTTCGCCCTCTTTAATGAGGAAACAGTGTCGCCTTTTTACGGGCTGTGGGGGGTTGTACACAAGTTCTCGTCTGTTGGTGGCCCCGATGCAGAGAGTACTATGGATTGGACATGCCGGCTCCATCCAGTTTTTCATGTGCAGATACTTGTATAAATTGATCAAAAGATTCGAAAATGATACCCGGGTCCTTCCCTGGGGCGGATTGGAGCAGTGTAACGTTTAAGTAAAAGTATTTTATATTCAGTTGGGAAAGTTTGTGTCGTAGTTATTATTGTCATGATGTTGATATTCAGGGTAACAAGATTCCATCCTCTATTAAATCTCAAGTACCCGCAAAAAACGCATCCCGTTTCATTTGTTACTGTGAATGTAAACAAGGTTTATCGACGAAAAACAAGGTTTATCGAGCGAAAAACAAGATTTATCGAGCGATAAACCTTTTTTTATCGTGAGAAACTCTGTATTACGACTGATAAGCACAGTTTCTCTCGATAAACAAGGTTTATCGACGATAAACAAGGTTTATCGATAAACAAGGTTTATCGAAAAACACGGTTATTCGTATTTCGTCAGGAGTGGGCGCTTTTTAAAGTTGCACCCAGCTCAGAGCACTGCTCCGCACTTGCGCTTTACACCGTAGAATATACCAACACCGTAACACTTGCTCGCGCTCATGACCACGATCGACATTTTCTGAGTGGAGGTATGGCGAAGTATTCCAGGCTTTTTCCCCAATTTTTGAAATGTTATGTTTATATATCTCTCTCTCTCTCTTTCAAACTTTCTAGGTTTTCCCCTTCTCTTATCTCTCTCACTCTCCCCCTTTCTTTCTCTCAATCTCTCTTTCTCCTACCCTCTCAATATAACCCTTCTGTCTTTCCCTCTCTTTCTTCTAATTCTCTCTTTCCATTTCTCTTTCCTTTTTCTTTCTCTGCACTCCCTCTCTGCCTCCTCCCCTTTTCTTTTATCTCTTTCCCCCGGTATGAGAAATAGGGTAGAGATAGATGGTTGGAGAGAGAGGAGAGATAAATGACTGAGATAGAGGAGAGATAGAGCAGGGAAAAGGAGAGATAGAGCGGGGATAGGTGGATGGATATATATATAGAGAGAGAGGAGAGATAGAGGAGAGATATTTTAAAGATAGATGGATGAAGATAGAGGAGAGGTAGAGCGGGGATAGATGGATGGTTATTGAGGATAAATAGAGGAGAGATAGAGGAGAGATCGAGTGGGTGAAAGATGGATAGAGATAGATGGAGAGAGAGAGAGAGAGAAGAGAGATAATAAAGCAGGGATATATGGATGGAGATTTGAGAGAGAGAACAGATAGAGCAGGGAAAGATGGATGGTGAATAAGGGTAAATAGCGGAGAGATAAAGGAAAGAAAGTGTAGAGATAGAGGAGAGATAGAGCAGGGATAGATGGATGTAGAGAGAGAGATAGATAAATAGGAGATATAGGGTAGAGATAGATGGATGGAGAGAGAGGAGAGATAGAGCAGGGAAAGATGGATGGATATAGATGGAGAGAGAGAGATCTCTCTATCTCTCCTCTATCTCCTCCATCTCTAATTTATATCTCCTCTCTCTCCATCCATCTATCTCTACCCTATATCTCCTCTTTATCTATCTCTCTCTCTCTACATCCATCTATCCCTGCTCTATCTCTCCTCTATCTCTACCCTTTCTCTCCTTTATCTGTCCTCTATTTACCCTTATTCACCATCCATCTTTCCCTGCTCTATATCTCTCCTCCCTCTCTCTCTCTCTCTCTCCATCTATCTCTATCCATCTTTCACCCGCTCGAGAGAGGGGAACAGAAGGGTTATATTGAGAGGGTAGGAGAAAGAGAGATTGAGAGAAAGAAAGGGGGGAGAGTGAGAGAGATAAGAGAAGGGGAAAACCTAGAAAGTTTGAAAGAGAGAGAGAGAGATATATAAACATAACATTTCAAAAATTGGGGAAAAAGCCTGGAATACTTCGCCATACCTCCACTCAGAAAATGTCGAGCGCGAGCAAGTGTTACGGTGTTGGTATATTCTACCGTGTAAAGCGCACGTGCGGAGCAGTGCTCTGAGCTGGGTGCAACTTTAAAAAGCGCCCACTCCTGACGAAATACGAATAACCGTGTTTTTCGATAAACCTTGTTTATCGATAAACCTTGTTTATCGTCGATAAACCTTGTTTATCGAGAGAAACTGTGCTTATCAGTCGATATACAGAGTTTCTCACGATAAACAAGGTTTATCGCTCGATAAACCTTGTTTTTCGTCGATAAACCTTGTTTATCGGCGATAAACCGTGTTTTTCGGGGTTATTGGGCATATGGCGCGCCATATTGAATTGAATTTATTTATTCACCACCATTGAAAACATTGAAACAAAAGATAAACGTACAATGACAATGTCAATATAACATAAATGCATGACATGAATTATTAACAATACATGTTCTACAGCGATATACATGTACATTATAACAAAGATAAAGTAAACTTTGCTTCAAGAGTAAAACAATAAATGACTAATTACAATGAGTTTGTGATCGATGGTAAAATAGAGTAAAAAATAGCACATGTGCTAGTCGAGTCTGACTCTCGTTATCTAAAGCCTAAAATAAAGTTAATTTAAAAATACATGATGGGTTTCCAAATCTTATAAATAAGATTTGTGTATAATATTAAAATGAGACTGGTTACTATATACAACTATATAGTTACGAGGTTATGATTCGTGGTTTTCACTTAAGAGTAATTTTGTAAGTTTTTTACGAAAAGAGGTTCTTGATCTCTCAATTCTTAGATCATTAGGAAGCATATTCCAAAAGTTACTTCCAACAAACGAAACAGAAAACTGTCCTTGGTCTGTTTTGAATAAAGGAAGACGTAATTGTCGACCCGTTTTTTTGTCTTGTGGAATATTCATGTTGTATCATACTGCAATAATGTTTTAAGGAATGAGGTAATCGTTCATTTATCAAATCAAACACAAAAGTACAAATAGATAATTTATGCAATTTAAAAACATTCAACAATTTGAGGTCATGAAACAGTGCATTAGTATGAGAACGATGTGGCTTGAAAGTTATAGCACGTACAGCCATCTTTTGAGTATAAAATATACAATTCAAGTGTGATTTATAAGTACTACCCCAAACCTCGATGCCATATGTAATATGTGGCTGTATAAGAGCTTTATACAACAGTATCAATATATGTTTAGGGACAAAGTGCCGTAATTTAAAGAGGATACCGACCTTTCTCCGTATACTGTCATTAACAGATTTTATATGTGAATTCCATGTAAAATGTCTGTCAATGGTAATGCCAACAAATGTCGCTTCCTCCACTTCTCTTAATTCTGCCCCAGATATTTTTAATCTCCCTTTAAGCACAGCCTTTCTTCTACGACTACTGAAGAACATGAAATTGGTTTTTGACGCATTGATAGTAAGCTTATTTGCAGTGCACCAATTCTGTATTGATTTTAAATTTTCATTTACTTCACACTCATCTATTTGATCTACACCTTTGGGAAAAGTATGAAAAATATTAGAATCATCTGCAAATAGTCTGAAATTGAAATAATTTGTCACAGTTGGCAAGTCATTTATATAGATTAAAAACAGAGTTGGTCCTAAGACAGAACCTTGTGGTACACCGCATTTGATATATCTTCTTTCTGATGATGACTCTTTGTATTTCACAAACTGCATTCTGTCACTAAGATAGCTTTCGAGCCATTTCAGTGCATGTCCTCGGATGCCATAATGTGATAGCTTTTTAAATAATATGTTATGGTTTATTGTGTCAAAAGCCTTTTGAAAGTCAAGAAACACACCAAGCGTAACACATCCTTTGTCTATACTTTTCAATACCGTATTCATAAGATTAATTAATGATAATTTAGTACTATACTTTTTCCTAAATCCATACTGATGGTGATATAAAATGTCATGCGTTTCTAGAAAACTGGTCAATCGAGCATTAACTATTTTTTCTAATACTTTACCCAAAATTGGTAAGACAGAAATGGGTCTATAATTCCCTGTTTCATGTTTATTACCTTTCTTAAACAGTGGACTGACTTTAGCAATTTTCATTTGATCAGGGAAATTTCCTGTTTCCAATGAAAGATTGAAGATATGTTTTAATGGTTCAGCCAAAATAGATGCACCATCCTTAATCAGGCGTACTGGAATGTTGTCGTAACCACAAGCTTTGTTCTCGTCTAGAGCCAACATGTGGTCATGAACTTCCTTCATTGTGACCATATCCTGCATGTAAATGGATTAGATGCCTTGTATTTTTATATTCGAAAAGATAATTGTTGTAACAACCTAAGATTGATTGATATAAATCCTATTATATACCTTACTTTAAAGCCCCACTGTCCTACTCGTAGCTACTTGCTCGCTCTAAATAGAAAACTTCCCCAATCGGTGCCTGTTGGTCCCCCATGATCCTCTATAGTTCTTATGTTATTTGAGAGCTGAGTTGATGAGATAGCTACCTGTCAGTGACCTCGCTGTGTGGTATAATCACTCCTAGCCACACTAGTGTTGACAGGCTTTAAGAATCTTTCCTAATCCTGCCATGTGATTGGTTAAAAGTGAATTCGTGTTTTTAAACTATGCCCGCCCAAATGAACTGTTTTTAAATATGCCCGCCAAAATGTTATCTTTGAAAAGTCGAGGTGAGGAAGATACTAGGGGCTTTTCGTTTGTGTGGACGAGGACGGCGTTCCCGTCCTTCTAACGATGCGAATTGGCGTCAGACACCCGTCCTGTTCACTACCTTATAACCCTTTTTGTTTTTAGTCGACGCCCGTTATCTACACGATGACGTACCGGGATGACGTAATGGCCGGCCCGCACGCGATTCAATTTCTCCTTCTTTCACTTCTTTTGTTATTCTTCGTTTATTATTCTACTTTTTTCTCTCTTTATTTTCCTTATGTTATTCTTTGTTTTTCCTTCTTTCATCTTCTCTCCTATCTTTCCATTGTCCATTCTTTATCATTTTCTCTTTCTGTCTGTCCTTATGTTATTGTTTGTTGTTACCATTCTATCATATTTTCTTTCTATCTTTCCTCATATTATTCTTTGCTGCTTCCTTCTATTCTTATTCTTTGTTTTTATAGTTCTATACTTTTCTTCCTACCATTCGTTATGTTATTCTTTGTTTGTCTATCATTCATCTTCTCTTCTATGTAACCATTTTCTTCTACTTTTTATCATTTTCTCTTTCTGACTTTCTTTCTGTTATTCTTTGTTTCTTCCTTCCATCATCTTCTCCTATTACTCTTTGTTTTTATCATTCTATCACATTCTCTTTCCTTATGTTTTCCAGTGTTTCTTCCTTCTGTCATCTTACTTTAACGAATCTTAGAGTTACAGGTACGTATAACCCCCCCCCCCTCCAGTTTCACTGGTGCCCCCTCATCATTGGCTTGATCCATGCGACATCAACACTGTAAATATCTTTATTATATTGTTATCAAGTCTCTGTACCCCCCCTATTTCTTACCACCTCAAACACCCTCATTTTCCTCCCCTCTCTCTTTCATTATTTATCCTCTCGCTCCATCACTCTCTTCCTTACTCCCTCTCCTTTCTTCTTTTTCTCCCCCCCCCCCTCTTTACTTCTTCATCCCCTCCCTATCTCATTCTTTCTCGCTCACTTTTTCTATCTTTCCCTCTGTATTCATTCTCCCAATCCTCTTTCCTTCTTTGTCTCTTCCCTACCCCCTCTCTCTCTGTCTCTCTACCTATACTATATCCTACTGTCTCCCTCTTTCTCTCATCCTACCTCTATCTTTCTCCCTCTCTCTCTGAATAAAACTGTGCCCCTCACCTTAAATTTCTTCCCTACCCACCCCCCCCCCCCCTCTTAATCACGTTGTGCACAAAGACAAAAAAATAAAGACTGAGACGGCACATTATTTTAAGCATGTTTCAATATTTCAATGTTTGTAAAGAATATTTTCATAATACACATCTCTTTTCATGAAACATGCAGAACACACACGTTGTCCCACACTACACAGCGGTGTATGCTGCAATGGAGCAATGTAACATTTAATAAAGTATTGCAGGTAAGATCAGGGGCGGCTCCATGATTATATAAATGGAGGTGGTTTAACATGTTATATGTGAACAAGGCACAGTACACAACATTCAACGATCATGAAAGAATGAATGCTGACAATAGAAATGATTCATAGAAAATAATAGAAACTTCAACAAATTGATAGTTCATTGTAAAAAAAAGACATTCTTAATTACATACATGTGCAGAATCACAAATAACTTTCAAGAAGTAAATACATATACCAGTCCAACATACGGAAGGAAATGATCAAAAGCAACATAATTTCCTGCTTCATCTACTTGGAGCCTGAAGGATATTAACTCTACAATCTACATGTATGTCAAAGCATATGATTAAACACCCTTCTGGCTCTCGGCAGACACCAACAAAGTAAGTGAAGAAAAAACATAAACCCTGTCACAAGATAACATGAAATTTTGACCAATTGAAGCTTTAAATAGTCTTCATTTCTTTCAATCATTATAAATTTAACCAAAGTACGTGAGGGTCTGCATCAGTCCCGGAGGAAATATGTCAAAATATGCACCCCCCCCCCCCCCCCACAAAAAAAAGAGTAAATAATGATGGAAAGTAAATGAAGGAAAAGTTATACATAAACCCTGTCACAACATGAAATAAACATTTGCAGCAACATAAATATATCTATACAAGACAATACCGATGCCCTTATCTATAGAGAAAAAGAAAGAAAAAAAAAGAAATTTGTCCAATATTTTGAATAATTCACATGTATAGTCCACCTAAACCCCAAAGGACGTTAACTCAAATCCTTAAAGCCACACTATACTAGCAGTATCCCCTCTAGGCTCTAGCGCCATCTCAGGTCAGCTGTAGCAGTATAGTCCCGTAACTTGCTGCGCTGTTGGTTTTCCCTTCGATTACATATAGGTATTTGGTAATGCACTGTTGGCAAGTTGACCATGAGATGGCGCTGTGCAGTAAACAGTACGTTTGGGCAGAACGTTCATCTATTCATCATCGCTTAAATACACCCATCAAAACACCACACCGACTCTAACCCAAACGATTCTTGCCGATTTTCTTGCCGATGTGGATACTGTCTGGTGTTGGTCGTGTTGGTGTGACTGAGTTAACATCCTTCTGGCTCTCAGCTAACACTCAATCTTGGCAATTGTATTTGTCCAATAAATCCAGTCCAAATTAAAGCCTCTTAGCTCTTCATAAACCTAAAATACAAGTCCTGTGTGTCCCTCAAATTGTGATTTAATACAGGCATAAATGATGGTAAAGTCTATCAACCGCCACACATAAAGAATTTGGGTAAAGCTACAATGTACAAAATCAACCTGAAAAATATCTTTTCAGAAGTAATATACGAAGCTCAGATCTTGAATAAAATATTGCCATATTAAACTTATAAGAAACGTAACAAAAGATATTTTGGTGATTGGTCATTTGAAAGTGTATCAAACACCACATACTATTTTCTATGTCGCTATACTACATTCAAAATATGAGCTTCAAATATTACAGTGATATTGCATGCTAAAATACACTCTCTCCAATGAATTCATATACAGTGAAACCTGATTTAGCGACCACCTGTATAGAAAGACCCCCTGCCTATAAAGACCACCTGACTTTACAGACGGCTATCATCATCGCCCTTGCGTGGTCCTTATACAGGTTAATAAAATAAATCATATACAAACAAACATTTACAGTCAAACTCAATCAGATCATATAGCTACATTTCTCTACCTGTAAAAATAATTTTGGAATTAGCTTAAAGCTCAATAAAGTTCTCTGTCATTAAATGTCACACAATATCTTCAATGGGATAATGGCATATACATACATATATTTTATAGACTTTTAATTCATCTTATAACTTCATCATTCAATAGCTAGCATGCATCATTGACAATGTACACAAACCAAGGCATATACACATTAAGTCTATTGATTCAATATAATAAATTGTGCAGAATACATGTATGTTTGAACATCGATAGACAGCTAAACCTGTGTTTTCAAAAAGGCTGAGCAGCTAATGATCTTTGATGATCACTTTTTGGACCTTACTTTTCTCATTGTGAGGTGTAACATTATTTTCATGAACATAAATAATACAGACTGGTTTCTTTCATTTCAACACAAAAAATATTGTACTTACAAACACATTAATGAGCTGTATTTGTTTAAAGGAATGAATTATCAAATTCAATTCAATTCAAATTCAAACATTTATAATCTTCAAATGTTCTTTTTTGATTGTACAGATTATCAACTTTCAATGCAATTATATTTCCCTTTTGAACACATTTGTCCTTTCCATTGTCCAGCAGATTTATGTGCACAAACATAAATACATATAAACATACAAAATAAATATAAACTCTGTCTACAGCATGCATTTAATACACTCTCCAATATTTTCACAGTTTGCATGATTTCTTTATATTTTGCGGAATGATACGACAATGCTTGCACTCCCAGAAAACGAAATTAGATATTCATCTACAACGATAGAGGGCGCTGGTTATGTGTCGACTTCCGAGCCACTGTACTCTTCACACCGTAGTGTCTAGTTCAATGCTCGGAGTCATCTTTACACAGAGTTTGGCCAACTTGGTTTTTATAGTTGATTACAACATGGCATATATTGATCTAGCTGTGGTTGTCCAACAAAGCAGTCTTTGCCATACTGTGCCTATCTTGAATCACGTTGGCCAAACTCTCCCAATCAATGGCACAGCATGGTTGACCTGGGATAACTTGCTTCTTGACCTTTATCCCCAAATGGCTAATTTGAAATCCACGATTGGTGAGAAATATCACACACATGTACTTGTAGCATACCGGTGATATTTATGTTCATAAATTTGCAAGTGATTTTAACAGTTCAGAAAAGCCACTTGGTTTTAAAGATTACTTGACCTGTATTCTACAAGTGGCCTATACATGTACAGACACGTACAGGATTGCATGAATTCCAACACCTCTACATTCTTCATATATGCACAAATATTTAAACCACTGTGAACCGGTGCTAACTGGTAAAAGCTGGTGGAAACTGGTGGAATCCGGTTCCAACCAGTAAAGCAAGACACTGTCCTGTGAAAGGGTATGTGTTGTCATCAATGTCTCTGTTGAACGTGAACATGCCGTATAGGTTATCAGCATCTGCCTTGTAAACGATATATTGCAGATTACCTTATCTCTCCTTTGAGGTCATCATCAGGTCAGAGGTTACTCGAGAGGTCACGAGGTCATGTCCGATCTGCTTCCCCGTTTTTCTTCCACACGCTCACAGTCCTGTCACTGTTCAGATAATGTTAAAAAGACACATAAAAGAGAAATCAGTTCTGTTGTCGTGTAATTTGAGGAAGATGGGGATTTTTGAAGTTATAGATTGATTTTATATTCCACGACTTTATAATATGTTCTTTTTAATCAAAAACATAAAATTATATAATTTGATAAGAACAGTGGGCTCTGCCTCATAGTGTATCTTTTAAAACAACATATCAACCTCCTTTCGCAGGTGAATAGTTGTTTATGTCTTCTAAATTAAGTATACAAGTGTCTCTTAAATTTCCTGTACCTTAGAAATAAGATGCTACACAATGATTCAGAAGTATAAAAGGGTCGATTGACAGTTGTTTTTATACCTTTAATATCTTACTCATTATCAGTAGATAGTATTATACAAGTCACTCCCAGATCCTAATCAAATGATTGGTGATGCGCAGTCCCGTGTGATTCACTGATTTACTGAGCCTACTGCACGCTGATTCATGAAAAAGCGTTCAATATTTTCCAGTCCTATTGCACTCTTTTTCAGTGCGCAATAGTGCGCATAGAGGTTAGAGCGCTTAATATTGCGTGTGCATGGTCCTATTCTTGCGCAGCACTATGGTAAATGGGTATAGAGGTAAATGCGCTTGCTTTATCTATAGATATTGTGTACGCACTAAATTAAGCCTTATTAAACTTGAGATTTATTTGTCAGCCATAAACTGTCACAAAACAATCTTGAATGAATTCTTTTTACATCAAATAAAATGTATAAAACAAATAATGCATGTTTCTATTCGTTCATTATACGATCTATCCGCCCTCGTTGATGCTGTGTGTATCTATCGCACTCAGCCTAATGGCTTTGTGCAATAGATACACACAGCCTCAACTCGAGTGCGTATAGATCGTATAATGAACTCTAGTGCATGCATCATTGTATATTAGTGAGACCCAAAGCGAGAGATAGTTGAGACACGCACACACATATGCAATCAAAGGTCAATTTATGGAATTTTCAAAAAGTTTCCTCCCGCAGAGATTGTATGTGGAAAGGAACTTATTTGGAACTTCATGAACTGACCTTTGATCGTGTACTCACAGCGATGTGTCACAACTATTACTCTCAATAAGCTACGGTTAGACCTTGATTTAGTGTTTATCGTTAGACCTGATACACAGGTGTTTTTTTCAGACTCACAGTATATGTTGGTAATATTAGTAAGACTATACTATCACCCATCAATCTCTTATCGAGCTATAGACTTAACGGACAGGTTTTTTATGCTGACCAACCATGCAATAAAGTGTTCTTCGTGCTATAGACTTGATATACAGGTGTTTTGTTGTATATTATTATCTTACCCAGTGTGTGCAGATTGCATTAGTAAAACCATTCTATAAACCGCTCATCGTGTTATAAACTTGGGAGTCTGGTGCTTTCAGACTTGCGCCACAACTTGATCTCATCACTGTTTCCATGCCAACGGGATACATGGCAGCCAGCAGAGGTCGTGGTGGCAGGCGGGGATCACATGAGGGCAGCAGACAGGCAGGAAAGCAGTGCAAAGCATGCAGGGATGGATTCAAATGGGTATTTCAAGCACAGAAAGCGAGAGGGAGAGAAGTAAAGCAAAGAAGTAAATGACTTATAAAGCATGCAAGAAAGTCACGAGTAAAGAGCAAATTGCTTTCAGATACATGTATACATACAATACACAAAGACAAATACAGCATAAGAAAATTCATTCGTCATTCTTATACACAGAGATTGAAAGCAAGAAGCATTAACAGTTTACAGATAATAAGATGTAGCAAAGGGTTTGGCAATGGTAGTGTCATCATATTATGAATTTGATACAAGTTAATGATATAGCAACAAAGGAACAGCTTTGCGAGATTATTTATTTATTTAACGATATGGCGTACAAGACAATTGCCACGGATGGAAAGCAATATAGTTAACACACAAACAAAGATAGAATAGGAAAGGTTATGTTTGTAATAAAAGTTCAGGAGTTGTGTAATAAATACAAGTAGTACCAAGATAGCATACATGTAGGTGGTAAGGAGAGTAAATGAGTAAAAGTTTGTGAAGAAGAATCAAAGCAAAGGAAAGAACTTATATTATTGATGCATGAGGTGATTTTTAAAGTCATGTGACAATTTAAAAAGTCAGGTGACATTTTCATGAGAAATACAAAAATGATTTCATTTATTTTTATTGTCCATTCGTTGATTCATATAATTTCCAGTTTGTATTTTCACCCCAAAAAAGTAATAGAAAAAAAAAAATGAAATGTGGGAACCAGGAATTTGGAATCATAAGATTATATATAGGAATCATAAGATTATAAAATATATGTGATTAAAATTAGAATGCATTTTTATTACATGTGCATGTTTAAAAGAATCATGTGCGAAAAAGGAGGCAGATTTTAATGTAATAACCGTAGGACAAAGAAAAGATAAGTGGCGAATGTGTATTATGTTATGTCATTCAAAGTAAAATAAATGAATGTGTAAACATTTGAAGATGGTTTAAAACACGAATGATATGAGTTACAACATAACAAAATAAAATTGATGGAAAGCATGAATAGTTGGGAAGGAAGGGAAGAAAAAAAACAAAGAAATGAAAATAGAACACGTTTACACAAAGAGAAAACACAAACAACGATTCAAACAAAACTGGCTTGCATCATGTGATATACGGCACATATTATGTTTTGCTCTATATAAATTTGAATACAGAATTGATTACAGAAACAGAGGGCAGTAGATAGTTGAACCAACAAAGAGGACAAAGTGATGAGAAGAGGGAGATAGGGAGAGATGGGAGAGAGAGAGAGAGAGAAAGAGAGAGAGAGACAGAGAGAGAGAGAGGCAGACCATATAATACAAAAATGAAAATGTAAGTGAAAAAGAGAAAAAGAAAAATACAGAGAAACATATCAAGTTAACGAGAGAGAGAGGACAGTGAGAAAAGATAGAGATACAGCGATTAAGAGAAAGACACACACTCACACAAAGAAAGACACACACCCACACAGAGAAAGATACACACCCACACAGAGAAAGATACCCACCCACAAAGAGAAAGATACCGACCCACACAGAGAAACACATCCACCCACACAGAGAAAAGCACACACCCACACATACAAAGCCACCCACCCGCACAGAAAAAAAACACCCACCCACACACACAAACACAACCACCCACACAGAGAAAGACACACACCCACACAGAGAAAGACACCCACCCACACAGAGAAAGACACCCACCCACACAGAGAAAGACACCCACACCCACACAGAGAAACACATCCACCCACACAGAGAAAAACACACACCCACACATACAAAGCCACACACCCACACAGAGAAAGATACCCAACCACACAGAGAAACACAACCACCCACACAGAGAAAGACACACACCCACACAGAGAAAGATACCCACCCACACAGAGAAAGACACCCACCCACACAGAGAAAGATACCCACCCACACAGAGAAAGACACCCACCCACACAGAGAAAGATACCCACCCACACAGAGAAAGACACCCACCCACACAGAGAAAGACACCCACCCACACAGAAAGACACCCACCCACACAGAGAAAGACACCCACACCCACACAAAGAAACACAACCACCCACACATAGAAAGACACCCACCCACACAGAGAAAGACACCCACCCACACAGAGAAAGACACCCACCCACACAGATAAAGACACCCATCCACACATAGAAAGACACCCACACACACAGATAAAAAGATACCCACCCAAACAGAGAAAGACACACACACCCACACCCACACAGAGGTAGAGAACAGACATGGAGTTAAAGATGAGAGGGAAAATGAGGGCCCAAAAAAGACATGAAAAGCAAGACAAGGGCAAGAGAGGAAAAACGAAAATAGAAAAAGGGAGGCAAAAATAGATCAAAAGAAATAATGCAGTACAATAAACAAAGAGAGAGATAGACGACACACAACATAAATAAAAACAGTGTACATATACATTGAGAAGCAATAACTGACAAAGAAAGCACAATCAACAAAGAAGGAAACGACATTCATATATACATCATGCATAGCAAGCACTAATCACCAAATTTCATTAGGAAACATGTACAGTCTAAAAAGTAGCAAAGATACATTTGCATGTACTTGTCATTTACACCGAGCAAGCCCATAGTATATTTAGAGTGATAGTTGTGACACACATTCAGGGGTATGGAAGTTGGGTCACAGGTAAGATCAAGTTTCTCAAAATAGTTCCTTCCCGCATACAAAAGGAAACTATTTGGGGGCTTCATGAAATGCCTGACCTGAAATGCCTGAGCTCTAAAACAAATTATAGCAGATGAATGAAAAGAATGGGAAAAGATTTCTGCTCATATTGTGTCTATTTTTCTTTTAATGACTTAATTGCATTTGACGCCAGGAACTTTATAAAGGAAAATAACCTAATTGCCCATTCGAAGAACAGCATGTGTTCAATTAAACCCCCCCCCCCCCAAAAAAAAAAAGGGGGACCATTTCAAGCCTACTGCACACTACACGAGAACTTGCTATTCGATTTGTCAAAGAAATGACATTGTATTAGACAAGATAAACAAACATTATCGCAATGTTAGGGCATTAAGCTGAATCAGCTTTAAATCGTAGACAATCGCAGTAATAAATGGTCTGACTTCAATTTCTGAGCTGATTTAGTTGTCTTTGTTTCAAAGGAAGCATGAAATATGACTATTCAGATCCTCGGTCATTAAAATTTTTACACATTGAAATATTTTAATCAAATTTTATCACAATCCTCTAAAATCAGATCGCAGTCGGATTGTAAAGCGTGCGGTAGGTTTTACTTGGTCATGCGTGAATGAGCCTTGATTGGACGATTGAATCACCTGGATGCTGTGAAGACATGGGTGGAGTTTGTTGCTATGGAGTTGATAGGGCTGGTATGAGCTTTCATCTCGCCGACAGGTGTGCAGGTGTCGATGTTCCACAGCTTCAAATAACCCCCTCTACAACCGCTCAAAAGACAGTTGTAGCTAGGTAAGAAGTCCAAGGCACAGATCCAGTCTTTATGAGCGTTTGACATTGCCTGATAACATTGAAACAATAAAAGAATTTATCAATGAATGCATATTATTCCCCTTTTTTTCAGGATAAGACTGAGATTTACTATCGAAAGAACGTCTAGCATAGTCACTCTTGAATTTTGTAAGCTTGTAGCAAATGCAGAGAAGCTGGTGCACGACTTCCTTGGGGGCTGACACTAGAATAAGATATGAGAGCATCTGACCTCACTGGCAGATGGTGAAAAACGTCAAGCTTGGAGAAGGGCCAAAAGAGAAATTAAACGTCCACTCCCAAAGTGTGTTAAAAACAGACCCACTCTTTAAAGACACAATTATTTCTTTCTCCCTCCCTCCTTCACTCCCTTTCTTTTTCACACCCTCTTTCTCTTCCTTCATTCCTTCATTCCTTTCTTCCTTCCTCCTTCTCTCTCCCTTCTTCCATTCTTCTGTCTCCCTTCTTTTCTGTGCCCTCGTTCCTCCTCTGTCTCTCCCTCCTAGTTCCTTACAATCAAGTTTACTAGGACTAGGACCTACATACCTTTGTTAGCTGTTTTTGTTCCAAGTCCCACTTTTTAACCCAGCATCTCTTGATCCACTGAAAAGGGAATTTCCCTAGTTGGTCACAGACAATAATGCGGTCTAAAAAGCTTTAGAAATTATTACCCAGCCTTAATTCTGGCTACAGTAATGAGCAGTGTATCTCAAAGAAAACATCCCATCAGGTACCATTTGATAACCAGGGTGGAGAGTGGCAAATGTAGACTAATGTCTAGTGAAATGGGGCTAGGACTAGGACCTACTAGTGGTGGTGTCGTGGTCAAGTGAATACGTCGCCGAACTGTCGATCACAAGGTACATGGTTCGAGTCCCGCCGCGGCACTAATGTCCTTTGGCACGACACTGATCTACATTTACCACACTTAACCCAGGTAATGTAAATGGGTACCTGGCAGGAATTAATTCCCTAAATTCAAGTGTGCTGTAATGGCAGCCATGCTAAAGCAAGGGTAATAATCTCCCTCTGCGCCTCAGAATAGTTTACTAGATCGATGGCGCATTACAAATGCTGTAGTATTACTACATACCTTTGTCAGCTGTTTCTGTTCCAAGTCCCACTTCGTAATGCAAGCATCTCTGGACCCGCTGAAAAGGGAGTTCCCCCTGATTGCCATGGACTGGATACCATCGTAATGAGGGGGGTCAAAGTTGAAAGAAGATGTCTAGAACCTACTACATACCTTTGTCAGCTGTTTCTGATCCAAGTCCCACTTCTTAAAGCAAGCATCTCTAGACCCACTAAAGAGGGAGTTCCCCCTGATTGCCATGGACTGGATACCATCGTAATGAGGGGGTCAAAGTTGAAAGAAGAGGTCTAGGACCTACTACATACCTTTGTCAGCTGTTTCTGATCCAAGTCCCACTTCTTAATGCAAGCATCTCTGGACCCGCTGAAAAGGGAGTTCCCCCTGATTGCCATGGACTGGATACCATCGTAATGAGGGGGGTCAAAGTTGAAAGAAGAGGTCAGGCAACCGGAAGCAGCCGGCTCTACCTCAAACATCTACAAGAAAAGAAAATTAAATGAGGGTTTTTATAAAACAAACTACTTACAGGTTGACCTATACATAAGTAAGGAATCATTTCTGGGGGTGTTTCACAAAGATCCTTAGTCAAACGTAACTCTAATTGGACTAAAGCATTATGGAGAGCCATTTCTGGCCTTAAATTCAATTTAATACTTAAGTACAAAATTTAAGCTTTTTACTTAGTAAAAATATTTAGCCAATTTCGTTATTCAATTCAAACTTTTGGCTCAGTATTTTCCTCTACACATTTAAGACAGCTCCCTACCAGACTTAGGTCAATATTTGGAGGCCTTGATTTGCAGGCAAATGGTTTTCTTACGCAGTATTATAACCTGCGCACAATTATATCAGTGCGCATTTATAGCAACGCATAAATTGTGTATTACTTTTGATTGACCGTGTAATGTCACAATGCTTATCAGGTAGTATTTTACTTAGATTTTGTATTACGTAAGTACAAGTCTATAATGTGATTTGAATACAAGATAAGTAAAGTACTTAGCTTAGCCATTTACTTAGTAAATTTCTTACTTATGCTAAGTATTGAATTTAATACCAACCCAGGTTTATAATTACGTGTATGTATACAATTCGTGAAAATAAAGGCAACAATGTGTGTATTTTGAGAATATAGAAATAAGTCAGTTTCGCACTGTAGTACATGTACATGAAGTAATAATAATGATAATGATGATGATGGTGATAATGAGGATGATGTTGTTGTATCATGATTATGATGAAGATGATAATAATAAGAACAAAAAACAGTAACATTTCTAAGTGATTTACATTGTCATTACATGTATTATCACCTAACTCATTGGACTCAATTGCTATGGTGCATATAACAGTGTGCACACTCCACCCCCAGAGAGTAATCTAGCCAGGCACCATGTGAAATATATCAAAAATGCTAGGAAATTAAATCAAACAGATTGAAATAAAGAGAAAAATGACAAATCAAAGTACCTTCACATAGTGATCTTTCGAACCAGCAAAGACTTGGTCAAACTGAGGAGTAGTCTTAACATCCAGACACATCACTGCTGCTGACGGTCCGCCAAACAGCTTACACATAGACTGGAAGCTTCAGAGGAGAGATTGAAACAAATGATTGAATCATTAATCTACCAGGGGGGTGTTTCACAAAGATTCTAAGTTGAACTTATCTCTAAGTTGGACTTAACAATTATGGCAAGCCTTTGAAAATCTTTGAAAATATTTTGTAAAAGTTATTTTAAAAGGCATAAAATGTTGATTCAAATCATGCATATTTTCTATTATCGAGGAGAGTTCATGTTGTTGATGTGGAATGTATGAAACGTCTAAAATACTTAAATTTCTGCTTTCGAATATATTTCATTTTAAGGCTACAAATGGCTCTCCATAATTTCCAAGTCCAACTAAGAATTAAGTTATACCTATGATCTTTGTGAAAACCCCCAGATAAGATAAATATTTATGCATCAAAATTAATGGTTCAGTCATGACTTACCCTATCTTAGGAAAATAATCCCTGCAGCTGAGTAGAGTCTAATGCCACTCTCATGGACATACTATTTATCTCCATATCTCTTTCTCTCTAAGATAAGAGCATTATCTGTCAACATTACACTTCAAATCAATGATTCAGTCATTATACATCCTATCTGAGGGACACTTACCTACTAAGGTCCCAGACTCTCACAATATTCCCTGCGGTAGAGTAGAGCCTAATGGCACTCTCATGGACATAACATCTCTCTCTCTCTCTCTCTCTGTCAACGTTACACTTCAAAGCAATGATTCAGTCATTATACATCATATCTGAGGGACACCTACCTACTAAGGTCCCAGACTCTCACAATATTCCCTGCGGCAGAGTAGAGCCTGGTCCCGCTCTCATTGATAGCGATGTCATTGATCTGTGTTTCACCCTGAGGTAGAGTTACTGTCCTGGATGAACTGCTTCCGGCTGTCTTATCAAGTTGCATACCAGAAGAACTGCAAAGAGAACAGACATTTTTACACGGGTTAAACACTGAATAAGCAATGGAAATGAATTGTCAATGTCGGTATTTAGCGCCAACTTACAACTAAATAACTACAAAGAGACAGTTCCTGTAGTTTTATTAAGGATACATACATGTATAGGCCAAGAGCATTAGGTCAAAATAGGCTTAAACCTGGAAATTTTTGGTAACAAGCTGATTTTTTCAGGATAGCTCCAGGAATATGTCTAGAATAACATACTAAAAGTCCTCGTATATCCTCCTTGAGCATTTTCCGTAATCCAAGATGGCGTCCAAAATGGCCGCCATTTCCTGATTTTCTTATAACTTTGCAACTAGATAACCCAAATACAAAATTTAAATGTCTAAATATAAGTTTTTTAGCATAAGGAACTCAATAAAATACTTGTTGATAAATTTTGAAACACACAAGTAGCTATACACCACTTTAGCCCTTCCCGAAAATGGCGCCCAAAATTGCTGCCATTTCCTGAATTTCTTCTAACTGTGCAACTAGATAACCCAAATACCAAATTTAAATGTCTAAATATATGTTTTCAGCATAAGCAACTCAACCAAATACTTATCAATAAATTTTGAAACACACAATTGGCAGTAAAACCACTTGAGCCCTTTCCGAATCCAAAATGGCGTCCAAAATGGCCATTATTTCGAAGTTATCTCACTGTATTAAAGTAGGTGCGTTATGAATACAATCAAATGTCTATACTAGAAAAGCACTATTGTAATACATATCAGTACAAATAAACCTTTCATTAAATAATTAAATATTTCTTATACATAACGTATACACACCCACCCACCCACCCACACACACATGCACACACATGGCTGCTTCCATCAGACTGACAGTGTGCAAACCGTGAAGAGTACTCAACGTTAGATAGAACTGAAAATGGAGACACATTAGTACCAATTACTGTCGCAAAGGCAAAAGTCACAAGGTTTCAAACAGGAAATGCACCTCAATAGCACATGCCATGTCATCTCTGCTAGTAGACCAGGTCATTTCTGCTAGTTGACCAGGTCATTTCTGTCGCCAATATTGTTGGAATGACTTCGTATAAATACCGGAAGTGTGGCTCACGCGAACAGATAGACATCTTGAGCTGAGCAACATGAGCTTTGTCCTTCATGGATTGGTTTCATGAAAGTGACCATGCAGAGTGACCAGTACGAGAATTGAAACTCTGCCCATCATAAATTTAGACCCCTCCAATCCGAGTACCATCTACACGGCACTATACTTTGCACAGTCACAATGTGAAAAACTTAAGAATATGTGCAGTAACATTTAACCAGCCCTCGTACATCAAGGCAGCAGAGATTGTAGCTTCTTCTCAAGACCTAGGAAAAGTAATCGTCCGTTTTGGTGGATTTCACCTCCTCATGTCATATCTCGGCAGCATAATATAGTCCACGTCATGGGCAGAAGTATGCTTGTAGAGCTATGGGAGACAGTGAACGCCAAAGGGTCTGTCATACATATGCAATCTGGTCATGCATTTCCCCCTTCTCTTCGTGCTCACATTCATACTTCAGCTGCCCTCATTGGCGTGTTGATGGGTAAACCTGGCGTCTTAGACAGCATAGATAAGGACCACTTAGCGAATCTGTATGGTGCACTCCGGCCTCAACCAGGACAAGGAGGTGACTACTGTACCTGAGAAGAGTGTGTCAAACAGTTAAAGTCAGATCATTTCACAACTCATTGAACGGGCAGCAGGACAGAGTAGGACAGGGAAACTTTGGTTGCAGTAAATCCGACATTTATGTGTCTCTTCTGCAATGTTTAATTCCAGCTGAAAGGACAGGGGACTGTGTGAGGGAAATGATACATTTCCATGCTGCAGGACATCTTCCCTAGTTCAAATATGCCAGGTTGTTTTTACAACAGATGGAAGCTCTAGAGCAAACCATGCCAGGAAATGAATATACACAATTCGCAGAAATGGGATACTTCACCATCCGCCGTGTGGATTCATTCTGGGGTGGAAACTTCTCTGATCAGACCATTGAAAAGTTCCTGATGCGGCAGCTAAAAACATCTAGAGAAATGACTCGTGGACGTGGAATCACAGACAGTATATTGGCTATTAAAGTGGGTTCATGCACTTCCTCACTGTGTTCCTACCTGTGATGAACTGGAACAGTTCACCGGAGTACACACTGGTACACCAGAGCAGCATAAAGACATATAGCAAAGTACCAGGTCAAGAGACAATAAAGAAAGATGTATCTTTGTTGGATGGCTGCAGGCACATCACCATTTGCTTGATACGAAACTAATTGCCTGGTCTCCTTGTCAACTGGCATCGTCGCTGGCTTATCTGTTAATTGTGATTAACCTGTACAAATCGGCCTAGTAGCGGCATTCGAAACGAATGCATGGTAGGAAGTTTACAGAATTCAAGCTACGTACATCGTAAGGACAAGGTGAAGACCATTGGTGCCAAGAGTAAGAGAGTGAAAATCAGTCAACCCAACACTACTGTTCAACTGAATAACATGTGTCCTGAATAACAACACTGAGATGGAATCGGTCTTTGCTTATGAACATATTCCCACGCACTTTCCCTTTCAAAGGTGGGGTGATGCGGAAGCCAACAAAGCAAAGAGTTCTCTGGGTCTCCTGCTGAATTCGTTCTCCAAGCAATCCAAAGTGCCAGAAATGGTCTCTTTGTTTAAGATTGTGGTCGCCTACTGCACCCTTAAGCATTATGGAGCTCATTTGAAGGTGGTGTTTGATGGATATGGAAGTGCAACTTCGACAAAGGTAGCTGAGCAGAGACGAATAGCCCAAAGATGTACCTCTTTATTTGATGATAATATATTATATGCCAACAAGCACAACCCAAAACAGCTTTCCTTGCCAACAGCAACAATAAGATGAGACTTATACAAACTCTACGTGACAAAATACGTACCGGTATCAAGCAGACAGAAGCGGATGCCACTAACCTGATTGTCTCTACAGCACAAGCAGTAGCAGAGTCAGAACAGGTGCCCGTTGTTATCGTTGGTAAGGACACAGATTTACTGGTCATGCTAGTTGCTCCGGCAACCACTTCCACAGATATGCACATGCTATGCCGCAGAATCCTGTCACGGTCTTCAACATTCATGAAATTCAGCATGCCATAGGGGACACTAGAAATTGCCTGATGTTTCTTTAAGCTGTGACAGGGTGTGATACGGTCTCTTCAATCTACCGTCAGGGCAGTCGTAAACCTTTCAATATGGTCCACAAGAAACTTGACTATGGCTTGCTTGATACATTCGCAGTGGAAGCACCCATGACGAGGTAAAAAAAAGAGCCGGGAAAGCCTTTATGGGGCCAGCAGTTCTTGATGACTACCGTCACACTGCATACAATTTAACGGGAAATTGGTCGCAGTTCTCTGAGTTCATCCTTTCAGTTAAAAAGTCTACTTCCAGCTATAGTGCTGCAGGAAAGTATCAACCATACCACACCTCTTACAGTCATTATGTATAAAAAGCTTTAGCGACCTTGGTACTAATGTGTCTACATTTTCAGTTCCATCTAATGTTGAGTACTCTTCACGGTTGCACACTGTCAGTCTGATATCGTTGAGGATGATGGAAGCAGCCATATGTGTATGTGGGTGTGTGTATTTTATGCATAAGAAATATTTTTTAATTAAAAGATTGTTGTACTGATATGTATTTCAATGGTGCTTTTCTAGTCTAGACATTTGATTATATTCATTACGTATCTACTTACAATGAGATAAATTTGGAAATAATGGCCATTTTGGGTGCCATTTTGGATTTCGGGAAGGGCTCAAGTGGTTTTACTGCTACTTGTGTGTTTCAAAATTTGTTAATAACTATTTGGTTGAGTTCCTTATGCTGAAAAACATATATTTAGACATTTAAATTTGGTATTTGGGTTATCTAGTTGCAAAGTTTAATAGAAGAAATACAGGAAATGGTGGCAATTTTGGGCGCCATTTTGGATTTCGAAAAGGGCTAAAAGTGGTTTATAGCTACTTGTGTGTTTAAGAATTTATCAACATGTATTTTATTGAGTTCCTTATGCTAAAAAACATATATTTAGACATTTAAATTGTGTATTTGGGTTATCTAGTTGCAAAGATATAAGAAATTCAGGACATGGCGGCCATTTTGGACGCCATCTTGGATTGCGGAAAACGCTCAAGGAGGATTTATGAGGACTTTTAGTATGTTAATCTAGACATATTCCTGGACCTATCCTGAAAAAATCTGCTTGTTACCAAAAATGTCCATGTTAAAACTAATGCTCTTGGCCTAGTACATGTATCAGATGAACTGTTAGGGGAAGTTAACACTTTACTCTGACTAAAAACCAACTACCCATGAAAATTACTTTTAAAGGTAACTATATCTGGTGATGGTGATGCTGGTTATTTCACCTGACTGCTAAGAAAGCATAAATGCTTGTAATTAAGAAACCAGACAGCCGAAGGCTTTAGGTCCTCTCCGAGGGACCTGGTAATGAGGATTAATGCCTTACCAAAGGGCACTAGCGCATTGTCTTGGTTTTGAACCCGGGTCACCGGATTACAAGATCACTGCTCTACCGCCTGAGCTATCGCGCCTCCTACTAAACACTGAATAGGCTTGTTGCTGTCTTAACTGTTTGCATACCAGAAGAACCTCAGATTGATATTTACACACATTTAACATAACATCAACTCGACATAAACATAACAAAAAGTTCCATGGTGACTTACCTCAGGGTTGTAACACATTTTTGAGTATCTCTGATGTCCCAGATTCGTATAAACGCAGTAGACACACTGAACACCAGCTTGAGCTTCTCACAGTACCTCACTACTCCTACATTGTTGGTGTGTCCGGCAAGTGTAGCTATCTCCTTTCCGGTGTCCAACTTCCAGATTTTCACACTCCGATCTAATCATGAAACAAGAAACAAGAAAGGTTAGTATTGTGTTGACAAGTTCTTAGCAGATTTATTATCTGACTACACAAACATAATTAACATATCCAGCAATGGCGCTATCTCCCTTTGTGCAACTATAAGATTTTCACACTCCGTTCTAATCATGCAGTTTGCATTCGACTTATGCACTTTGTGTTCTAATTATGCAGTTTGCGTTCTAATTATACAGTTTGCGTTCCAGATGCATATTTTCATAATTCAACATTTTGCTAAGCTATCTAAGGTTCTAAGACATACCTTTTGACCCGCTAAAGAGTAGTTCTTCCGTAGCCTGGACCGATAAGACGGCCTTACTATGACCTTCAGCGGTGTATGAACACACCAGGGGAGCTCGGGGTGTGGTTGGTTTGTTGATCACAGGAATGATGGAACCCCTGGTGAAGAAAAAAATAATTGATTTGTTAAAGCCTGTCTGCACTAGTTTGGTCAGAGGGATTAGACCTCCCTGCAAGGTCACTGACAGGTGGTCATGTCATCAAATCAGATCTCAATTAACATAAGAAAACGGGGATATAAAGAGGGTGCAAGTAGCTATAAGTAGTGCAGTGGGGCTTTAAGATAATTTTTTAAAGCTGCTAGCATTAAATTATTATTTTTTCTTTAATCAAACCTCAAATGTTAAATTCTTTAAATCTTTAGAGTTAGGACTGTACTAATTCAAATGTATAAGCCACTTTGGAGATAGCACCTGTGCAAATGACAACCAAACCAAATATCCACAGATCCTTAAAACATGGAGAAGTCCCATTTTGATCATCTTGATCATTTTAGAATGATCATTGACAAAGTGATGGTGGTGCATCATGAATACCTTTTGCTTGCCCTCTCGAGGGGAAAAAACTACCACCTGTGTATCAATGATTGATTGCAACAGTTTTATGAACACTTATCCAGCAGTTGTCTTGATAGGTTTTGCAGTTATTTACAAATGACCTTTATCTGCCCATGCACAGATAGTAGGGACTTTTAGATTTGCACAACGACAACGTGGATTGCTACGATCGACGTCCTTTTAATGCACTGCCTTTAATAGACGTCACATGTATCAGTCCACGCAAATCTAAAAGTCCCTAGTATCTCAGAAGTGGCCTAATATCATATGAATGTGCATGTGCCATTGGATGATCATTATCTTCACATCAGAGGGTGTTTGATCAGGTTGTTTTAGAAGCTTAGACTATATGCTTATGTTTCCTTTTGAGATGATGCAGGGGAGATAGTTTGGGATAGCCCTGAGAAACCATTACCAGTTCAAGTAGGAGAGGAGCTAAAAGACTAGGCAAGGATTTAAACCACTTACCTAATAATTGAGTGTTGGGTGAATAAACCACTAAACCAGCGTAAGCAAAGCTCTACATTGGGTAACTTACCGATCCTTTTGAGACTGTGCTGGGGAATTAGTTTGAGCCAATCTTGAGAAGACATTACCAGTTCTAGAAGGAGGGGGAGAACCAGGAGGGGTGTGGTCTGGGGTATGGTCCCTGAAAGAAGACAAAGAATTTCACCGATACATAAAGAGACACCAGGGGGGGGGGGGGGGGGGGGCGTTTCACAAAACTTGTCATCAGTGACAAATGACAGTTTTTGTTGTAAGCTACTGAAATCCTTGCTTCTGATTGGTTATCAGCAGATTTGTCACTGATTTTTGTCATTTGTCATTGAAAAAAGGCTTTGTGAAACGGGTCCCAGAATATACCATCATTTGACCTTTGTAGGGAGGAGAAAAGGCACAGGCATTGAGAGGGGTGTGGTACTTGTAATAGATAAGAGATAGAGAGATGAAGAGAAAAAGAAAAAGAGGGATGGAGAGTTTTTGAAAATGAGAAAAAAGTGAATAAGAGGGAGGGTGTGTATATGTGGGAGGAGTTGAGAAAGAGAATAGAGAGGGTGGGAGTGTGTAGGGGTGCTACAAGAGAGAGTGGGTGTGTGGGGTTGGTGAAGGTAGACAAAAGGGTGGGTGGATAGGGGGTGTAACGAGAAAAGGTAGGTGTGTGTAAGGGTGTCACGAGAGAGGCTGAGTGTCTCGGGGGTGGTGTAGAGAAACAAAGAGTAGGTGTGTGGGGGTAGTGTTTAGGGGTGTTAAGAAAAGGCGGGTGTGTGGGGGTGGTGTAGAGAGACAAAGGGTGGGTATGTGTGGGGTGTTACGAGTGAGGGATGAACATGTGTGGTGGGTGCCGATGAGACAGGGTGGGCTGGTGTGTGGGTGTTAGAAGAAAGGTTGAGTGTGTGGGGTTTGAGAGAGAGTGGGTGTGTATTGGGGATGTTGAGAGAGGGTGGGTGGGTGTGTGGGGGGATGTTATAAGAAAGGGTGGGTGTGTGGTGGGGGTGTTGAATCAGAGAGAAACATGATGTGTTGGGCGGATTTGATAGAGGATGGTGTGTGGGGGTGTTCTGAGAGAGGGTTGTGTGTGTGGGGTGTTATGAGAGAGGATGGGTGTATGTGGGGGATGTTACGAAAAAGAGGGTGGGCTTGTGTGGAGAGAGGGAGGGTGGGTGGGTGTGTGTGGGGATGTTGAGAGAGGGTGGGTGGGTGTGTGTGGAGATGTTGAGAGAGGGTGGGTGGGTGTGTGTGGAGATGTTGAGAGAGGGTGGGCTTGTGTGGAGAGAGGGTGGGCATGAGTGGGGATGTTGAGAGAGGGTGGGTGGGCGTGTGTGGAGATGTTGAGAAAGAGGGGGATGTGATTGTGTGGGGGACGGGGGAGGTTGAAAGAGAGGGAGAGAGAGAAAGAGAAAGAGAAAGAGAGAGGGGGGAAGTGGAGATTACTGATACACGAGTACATTGTTAAGGCCAAATGATATAAAGCCTTCATAGAAAATGATAAAGAGGAGTATATGGGCTTCCATATGTACCTGGAATACACCATGTACCTTAGAAAGAAAAAGAGATAATGGCGATGAAGCTGGATAGAATAAAAGACAGAGCATTCTCCTGGCTTTCAGAAGATATATACTGAAAAAACGGCATGCTATGACAAGAAAGAATCTATGATGAAGTATTATTCAAATTAGGAATATTTCTCACAAAAGTATGAAAACAATACTCCCCAAATTACCGCCATCCCTGTCACAACTGAAGACAAAAGAGTTATCTGGGATACGGTAAATGAAAAAATGAAAACAATACTGCCCAAATTACCCCCATCCCTGTCACAACTGAAGACAAAAGAGTTATCTGGGATACGGTAAATGAAAAAATACTGACTGCTGATTATTACTCTAGTAAAAGCCACGTACAATTTACACCTTAGTCCCAAGGCTGTGATTTGACCCTCAATTCTTGATTGAGAGTTAATGGAATGAACCACTTTACCATGATATATCTGTAAAGCGCTTAGAGACATCTTTAATGTATTAAGCGCTGCATAAAAGCGGGATATTATTATGACACCTCCACCTTGGGCAATAGTTTAAAAAAACTTATTCTAAGAAAATACTTTCTATGAATGGAAAGCAGAATGCATGTAGAATACAAATATGAAGGATTACAAATTATTTTCTCTATCATTATTGCACAAAAGCAAATTAACACCTCATTTTCTGCACCCCTTCAAATTTCAGGTCAACAGGGATCAAATTTGCCACAATAAGAGTGATAACATAACATGTGGAACATAAGATGATGTCATTGAGTGAATGGTTAATTTTTAGGTCAACAACTTATAATTTTCAAAGCTTTAGCTTTCGAGTTTTCCAGAGAGCTGTTACTTCTCTGACAGACACTAAAATATTATGCAATTGATATCATTGTAATATATGGCTGATAGACCAGTTCCCGGTTAGCACATGTCCCAAATGACCCTGAATATCCACAGATCTTTAAAACATGAAGGGGTCTCATTTTGTAAATCGAAATAATCACTTCTACAGTGATGGAGGTGCTACATAAATAGCATTTGTTTCCCCTTTTCAAAGAATAATTCAACCTGTGTATCAGGGAGTGTACTGCTGGTGCATAAATAAATAATGATAACATAACTTTCATGAGCGTGTATCCATTATTTTGTCTCTGTGTATTTCACAACTTGGTCTGCAATGACCTTTATGTGCTCATGCTCAGACTGCAACTATGAACTGGCTTATTATATAAGCATTCCTTTGAAATAGAATTATCTATTTCATTTTTTTTTTAACTCTGACAGGGTCTTTAACCTTGCCCGTCAAAGACAGTCAACTTTCATATTAAAGAGAAGGTTGAGTTCTGGGAAGAGGTGAAAAATAATTTGTGAGCGTTATCATTCTTATTATGCAAGTGTGGAAGAACATCAGATAAGACATGTTCCCTGAAAAGCCTGGCTCTTCAAATGCCTTTATATTCCAAATATGTCATGTAACATCGTAAAACTCGGGGGTAGGATTTTTACGCCACGTATTCGGGTAGTCCCATATACATCTTTCTGTGTACAGTGTTTGTAACTTTACCAAGACTTGGCCAAATTTCTTATCATTTTGATGATTCCAGAACCTTGCAATACACACAAATTCTTATATTCTAGATGATCAACCTTTTCTGGTCGATTCCACACCGTTTCTTTCACAATGCAATCGCATGACCAGAACTCAACTTCATCTTTAACTCATGAAGTATTAATATTCCTTGATTCATACACCAATGCAATGTAGATGAATTACACCTGTCCAGTGATTTAATGCCCATCCTGATGACCCCATGGATGTTAAAAGGAAATTACATTACTGTTTTAATCTCCCTAATCTTGTCTTTGCCATAATCCTGTTGGAAGAGAAAGTAGGTGTTTGATAGGGAGACAAAAGTGGTAAGAATGATGCCTTTTCATTTCCTAACCCTAGTCACACTTCCTAACCGATTTCGAACCAATTTACTACCAACAAGATTTATGCTTTAAATCTAATAATTTGTATATGGTCATATATCGTCGGTGGGGTGACAAAACCTCGTACCTCAAAAATCATGAATTTTCAGGAGAGCAAAAAAACTTTCCTGTCTCAACAAATTTAGTGCTGTGACACCGTCCTTTCTTTTTAAAACTGGAATATTTATACAATTTGTAATGTCATTGTTGAAATACAGTAAAATAATTGTTTTTATATTTGAAAGTGAGTTACGAGGTTTTTGCTTTTATCTCCATTGAGATACAAGTTTTTAGTTGTTATTCAAATTGAGATACGAGTTCTTACTTTCAACTCTGAATGAATTACGAGGTTTTGGTTGAATAAGTTACGAGGATTTGAATACACTAACTTCGGTACTGTAAGGCCGTGTGTGAGTTACGAGGAAAAGGAATCACGTATCTTATGTTACGAGGTTTTGTCAGGGCAGCTTCAAAGGGGGTTAAAGTTACGAGGTTTAGTTTAAGGGTGATTGTGTGGATTTGTGAAAAACCGAGACAGGAGGCGTTCCATGGATTTATCAGGTGGTGTCGTAGGCCATTAGCTAGAAAATTATGCAAAAAAATCACAAACTCACAAAATTGAGATACGAGGTTTTGTATATATATATATATATATAAATATAATTAACAAGTTATTTATTCATATTTCTGCCAAGTTTTGTAATAAGTAAATAATTGATTTCTCCAGATTTATGTTTCTTGAGAGCTTGACATATTAAAGTTTACATCTTAAAGTATCTAACAGAGGCCCTTATTCCACCAGTCCACCTTTCATTCTTGAGTTACGGAAAAAACACCAAAAGAAACAGCAAATTTACAAGGGGTGTGAATAATTACTTGTTAACTGTCATACCTACTGACGCTTAATTGTTGAGGAAGTTTTCTTTCTAGATGAGAAGACTAATTTTAAGCAAAAATCCCCTCTTCTACATCATTACCTGTGTCATACTATGCCAAAACATGGACCTATTATAGGATAAATATATGAATATATATATATATATATATTAATATATATTCCCATACCTATATGAATTAATTTGAATTGGATTGATTGAAACGGTTAATTAATACAATTTTGTCACGGTCAAAGGCCAAATCATGTTTCCTTTTATAAGATTAAAATACAAATATAACACAACCATGACAATTATAACATACACTGTAGGTACAAAAACAAATATAGAACATATTAATGAAATGTTAGGTATTTGAATAGTTATTTGGGGAGTATGTTGAAGAATTGGAAATAAATTTACACAATTGTTGTTGTCACTTACACAGAGCTTGGGTTAGAGAGAGCCTGTAGCTGTGTTATATTCTTTCTTCGAAGGGCAGGCGAAAGTTTCTCAAGTCTAGAAGAAAAGATTAGAAAGAACATGGGGGTGTTTCACAAAACTTGTCATCAGTGACAAATGACTTTTTTGTTATAGGCTCCTGAAATCCTTGCTTCTGATTGGTAATCAGTGGATTTGTCACTGATTTTTTTTGTCATTTGTCATTGAAAAAAAGCTTTGTGAAACGCCCCCCAGGGTGTTCCCATCTACGCTATTAACTAAACGTACCTTAACCCCTTCTGTGCAAACAGTTTGTGAAAAATAAATCACATAATAATAATAATAGGCATTTCTATAGCGCCGTCTATCTAGATAATTCTATTCCATGGCGCATTTATTATTACCCCGACTTTAGCCTAGCTGCTGTTTATACAGCGCTCCAGCATTTCAAGGAAATAATAACAGTACACAGGACAAGCTGCTTCTAAAGGTACCTCACACAAACACAAAAGTTAATATTGCGCCGCTCCAAAGCTTTGGAATACACCTACCACTAGACATAAGAAAAGCCTCATCTGTTGCTGTCTTCAAAGTTTTGTTAAAGACGCACTTGTTTTCAGGAGCTTTTGAATCATTTTGTATTATTGTGTGTTTTTGTAAAGTACCACTGCTAGGATTCTTGTATTTCAACACAGTGCAGTACAGTTTATTTATATAATAGCTGTGTTATATAAATTGATCTAATTATTATTTCTTTTTATCATCAGTGAGGTTTCAAAGTTTTGTTTCATTGTTGAAGTATGCATGAAATAACACTCAGTCTGATGAACATGTAAACTATTGACATAGATTTGCCACCTACATACTGCACAGGAGAGGTTAAACCTTGTTCAGAGTCAACATTAACATAAGATCTAAAATCTGGATTAATAGCACGTTTATAAAATAAGTTACAGTTACAAATAGAAATAAGATTTGGTTTACAGATACATGCACATAGGACTAGACTTAGTATTCTAGGGCAAAATTTCTACCAGTGTTAGTACTCTCCTACCATCTGCATGTCAGATTAGACAACATGTTGGAAGTGGTATTAAAGGAACCAATCACCAAAAAAATATTTTGTCCTACATTTGTGGAGTTTACTGCTGGTGAATTTTAAACATAATTTCAGCTTCAAATAATGGTAGATAGACTTTACTTTTAGTAAATTCCTATCAGTACAAGAGTTCAATGGGATTGTATACCCACATCTCTTTTTAGAAGGAATCTCTGGGTTTATTTAAAGTATGCATGCAATTTCAACTTGTATCTATCTTTAGTCCTACACCCGTATCTGCCGTCTCTTGTGATTGGTATATGAGCACTATTTCTAGAGAACAATGTTTTATAAAACTTGAAGTCTACCATGATCTAACTAAGGAATTATCTCTTGTCCTAACAGCATATCTAATCAAGCTCTATCTATTTAGTCTTACCTTCCGTCTTTTCTAATTGGTATATGACTTGAAGGAAGCACCAGAGATGAGTCTACCGAGGCTGTATCCGTTGAGGATGATGTTTCATCGGACTCGATGACCACACCTACAGCAGGGTCGGGAGTGAAGTCTGCAGAGCCCTTGAATCCTAGGAGCTCTTCGGATGTAGCTGTCCGTCTTCGCGCCTGGTGGGAAATGAGGATCATCTTAGATACAAAGCTTTAGTTTTAAAATGTCAACTAATCGCATTACGTGGGAAGTTGTCTATAACTTTAAATTGTTAAAATTTTAGAACCAGCTTGTCTTGGTACATGTTAGGGAAACAAAAAACATATTGGATAGTGCTCTAGTATGTACCTCACTTGATGCTTATCTCAAGAATTAGGGACTTCAGAAACAAAAATACTAAGTGTACATTGTCCCAGCAGTTTTGCTGGTCTGATGTCACTACAATCTTGAGCCGATTTAACTTTTCCTCTTCCAAGCAATCATATGACTATTTAGGTCCTTGGTCATTAAAATTGAACATGTTTGATTGTTTATATCAAAAGCTATTGCAAATTCTTCCAAAATCAGATCGTAATCGGATCGTATAGTGTGCAGTGGGCTTCCGTTTCTAAATGCATATACATTGCTACCACTGTAGCTTAACGACGTTTAGTGGCACAAAAATATTTACTTTTAATAAATAAAAAAGTTAGTCCAACTCACCTTGTCTTTAGCCTTGGTCTGACTGGGTACGGGAATAGCTGAGACAGAGTTTGCTGGTCCTGCGTGTGGTAGTGTGGTGTGATCAGGCACATTCACTGCTAATGCATTCAAGGCACTGAACAGGGAGCAGCCAAATCCCATTGAGTTGCAACCATAGATATAATTGAAGGCAGTCAAGTGTGATGCCATGCACGCCGCCATTATTAAAGAAAAAAATAAAGATAAAAAAAGAAAAAAATAGGCAGATACGAGGTTAATGATACAATGTCAAGCAAAACTAATTAAAACTATTTCTACTATGGGCAAAATAAATGGATATGTGCATTGATGTGCTAACTACATCAGTCTCAACCATTGCATATTTAAGTAAATGCACAAGTTTTATGATATGTATATATAAATGTAGTGCACAGCCAATTGGGATCGAACACAAACACGGTCTGTGCCTTGCCACACAAATTTTCATTTCACTTATAGCTCTGTCCAAAGCGATTCTAATCTCCCACTTCTTCTCTTTCTCACTCTCTTCCTCTTTCTCACTCTCTTCCTCTGTCTCTTTCTTTCTCTCTATCTCTCCCTTTATCTCTGTATCTGTTCCTCTCTGGCTGTGTGTGTGTGTGCGTCTGTGTGTGTGTGTCTCTCTCTCTCTCTTTCTCTGTCTCTCTGCCTCTCTTTCCCTCTCTCTCTCTATCTCTCTCTCTCTCTCTCTTTCTCTATCTCGCTGTTTTTATCTTTCTATCTATTCCTCTCTGCCTATGTGGGTTTGTGTGTGGGCATGTGCCTGTGTCTGTGTGTGTCTCTCTGTCTTTCCCTAGTTCCTTCATTTCACTTTTGCTTTTGCTTCTTCTAATTGCCACTTTGCATATAATTATAAACGCACTATACCACTTTCAAACGATCAATATAATACAGCCAAGACAGCATGTAGATTATGCTATGATGCCATGGTGATGTTAGTACATAAACCCTCCCACCAAAGTTTGCAAACTCAAGTATGATCAATTGTATCTCTCTTGTCATGGCATAAATTCAACGCTTTGTTTAGTATTATTAGAAAGTGGGTGAAGAGAGAGGATCCAAGTAAATATGTAACTAGAATCCAACACACGCTTTCCAATGTTTGATCAGAATTGCAATATCTAGAGATTTAATTAGTTATAAAAACTGCAGCATATAAAATCTTGACTTTCAAAAGTCTCATATATAAACAAAAGTAATTCTTGGAGATTGCGCTTTCATTTGTGCTACTCCAAAGCTTTGGAATAACATTCCACTAAGTATACATAGGAAAAGCCTATCTGTTGCTATCATCGCAGTTCATGGCGTGTCTGTAAAGTAGCACTGTTAGGAGTTCTGTTTTCTTCGTAGTGCAGTACAGTATATTTATACAGTTGCTTTACTGTTAGGAGTTCTGTTTTCTTCGTAGTGCAGTACAGTATATTTATACAGTTGCTTTACTTTATAAATCTGCATATTGTATATTTTATATCTAATTATCATTATTATTCATGCGTCTTAGTAAACAACAAAATGAGTTAAAAGTCAAACTTAAAGATCTGATTAAACAGACTCATTTTTCCAGCTTGAGTGTTTCTTGATATGACATTGAACATCAAATGAAATCCTTATCTCATTAAAAGTTTGTTATGCATGTACATTAAATTGCACAACATTTGTAAAACCACCTTGAAAAAGATCTTCATACATCTATCTTTCTTGTTACATGTACATGTTTGAAATGCTTTGCAATTTTTGTTTCTTAATAGATGTAACATCAATAGAGCAGGAGCCAACCAATTTGATTGGCCTATTTTGGATTCTCCTTACAGGGTAAGTCACCGGACTGTAGATCACAAGGTTCAGGGTTCAAATCCCAGCCCAGCACTAATTTTAGACTTGAGGTATCAACAGGTTATTGTTGACAGCTCGAAAGTGTTTCACAAAATCGAAGATCAACTTTAAGTTGGATTTAACTATGGCAGGCCGTTCATGCCACTGTCTGCTCTCACCATTTACTGGCATTGGTCTCTCAAAAGGACTTACAAATCACGGTCATAAATCTACAGAATTTACATTAGTTGATATTTCATTATGGAAGGAAAAAATATCTAAAGATCATAATGGTGAGAGCAAACAGTGGCATGAACGGCCTGCCATAGTTAAGTCCAACTTAAAGTTGATCTTCGATTTTGTGAAACACTTCCGAGCTGTCAACAATAACCTGTTGATACCTCAAGTCTAAAATTAGTGCTGGGCTGGGATTTGAACCCTGAACCTTGTGATCTACAGTCCGGTGACTTACCCACCTTACCACACCACCTCTATAAGAAATCTAACTCTACATATCTAAATCATATCTCTCACTTGTATGTATATCTATCTATTCATCTATCTTTCTACATAATAAGATTCATCAATCTAGCATCACATCTTGCTATACATGTGCATGTTTATTTACATATAAACATCTATCAATGAAAATTTGCAGAATGATTCTATTCTGTCTGACAGATTTATTTCCATTCAAGGTTTTGATCAATAAATTGCCCTATCTAGACATACTAATCTATCGACCTACATGTAGTTATATGTAGTTAAATCTCTATATAACTGCATGAAGTTAAATTAAAGGTTTGTTCAGATATGGGGTCGTAAACTGCCGCAAAAAAATACATGTTTTTATCATGCAAAATTAATGGCATCTAAGAACAACAAAAGGACACATTCACCAACCTCTGTAATATAAGATTTAGAAATATGAAGCGTATTACACTTTACGCTGCAAATCCAGTGAGATTTTGCGCGTAATATCTGAACGAGTCTCTTATAGTGACAGTTTCTACTTAATGTGAGTACCTGTCTTGTTCAGTATCAACATATGCATGTACATGTATCTTTCCTAGCAAAACCATAACAAGCATAAAAATAGACATTAAATGGCTTATATTTAGCACAGGGCTCGAATTATCCATCACAAACCTTTTAATTTATACCATAATTTAATAATTGTAAAGATGGTTAAGAGGGTTTTTGTATAAATTTAAAAGTAGTTTCTATAATTAAATTGCTTTCAACAGATTAATTTCAAAGATATATTACCACATGTAATTTTACCTTCATTTTTCCCTAATACCATTTTGATTAAATTCACCACCATTAATAACTGAAATCAACTTTACTACCAATGGAAAATAATTATATTTATGTCTTTTGGAGTAGAAAGGAGAGCTTATAAGTATTGTTTATCTAGAAAGCTGCATTTTTTCTTGGTCATTTTTTTTCTTCTTCTTCTGTTTAGCTCTCTTTACAATATCCTGACAGAGTTCAAACACAAAGACAACGAGAGCAACAAAACATGCAATGCCAAATAAAACAGGTCTACTAGTTATGAATATTCATGAGATGGGCATGGTCAACATAAAACAGAACCAATCAGATGAGTGTAATCAAATTATTCATCAAAAGAAAGAGAAGAGGGAAACCAGGATAGATGATAATGACAGTAATAAAATGTAAGGTTTCTTGTTTTATTTCTTTACTCTGGGTATCCTCATCAGAATTGATAGAGATAAACTTTGGCATTTACACTACAATATATTAAAGGTAAGCTCGAGTTCTGGTAATGATAGAAAATAAATTCACACAGAATCCAACAAAACTTACACTGAATATTCAAGATTGGAAAAAATTGACATTTCCCGAACGATTTTTGGTATAAAGTGTACAGGAGCTGATTGATGAGCATAGAAAGATAAGAAAATCAAGGCACCGGTAAGTAGGCCCGACACCATGTGCTTTAATAACAAACACAGGTCACTATGTGCAAATAAGAGTTGTGGTTTTTATAGAAGACGATTTTCAGCAAGTTTTTGTGAGGTTGTTTTACTGGTTCAAACAATCAGTCCACTGCAGGATGAACCATCCAGAATGAAGTTATAGCCAGCCATGTTCTCTCGACATGCGATGCCCATACCAGAGCTCAAAATTAGCTTTAGGTTTTTATTCTAATAGATGTATATATCCTAACAGTAAGACCATGTTTAAATACATGTTACCCAATTGCCAAAGGGTTTCAGAGGTGGCTTCACGCCTCATACCCCAATCACACTAATGAGACACACCCTAGACTGACAGTATACTGAACAAAATTACTTTCCACTGAATAACCAAGAATCGCTCAGTTTAGAATCGGTTCGGTCAGTAAGACTGTGTATGATTGCGGTACCACACCGCCCAACAAGACGGACATTTTGCACCGAATGGCTACAGAGAGGTCAGAATGGAGTCCATTTAGAGATATAAGCAATTACCATGTTAGCAAAGGCCTCTAATCAATATAACAGGACATGAAGGACAAGAACGCTCCAAGCATTTCAAGAAACAAAATTCTGAGATATTTGCACGATATTTACCCGACAGAGCTTCAAACTTCCATAATCAGTTGAGTATGCATTTTACATACTAAAAAGCCACCATAGCAAATCATCTATCAGAATTCCACGATGGAGTTTCAAATGGGATAGATTTAGGGTTACGATGAGGCAGATACGCTCAAAGCAGCCATAGCCAATTATGTTTGGATGTGAAGCAAAATACAAGAGACTGATTGCTTTCTTTTGGGGCCAATGAAATTCCATGATTTCCCCTGATCTAAGCAATTTTCTTGAATTCCTGGACTTTCCACATACAGAGAAAAAAGTGATTATCCACGGAACCTTGTGATAAATTAATTTTTAAGTTATCCTGAAATCTTACCTAATATCGACTGGAGAGGGAGCCCTTGAGCTGTTGCTGCTGCTCTCGCTATCTGTAATGACATGAAGTTCAGAGAGAGGGTAAAAGGTCAACATAGATGGTGATTTAAAAACAAATTATAAAATAACAAGTTGAGGGTTCAGTGTCACAAAGACTAACTCCATATTTTGCCAAAATGGGTATATGATATCAAAATGTTTAGAACTAGATGGAAATGATGCCTCCGTCATAGAGCAATTTTACAAACCAAAACAGAAGAAATTTTTCAAATTCAAGTTCAATTGTAATCCATTAACAGGTTCTCAGAATATCGTGATTACAAGCAATTTATCATATACATATTTGACCTGATGACCCTAAAATCTACTCAGTTCATTGGCTCTGCAAGATGTCCTGAGTTAAATAGTAATCCATCTGTCAGTTCTAATGAGAATGCGTTCACAAGTTATTTTTGGATACATAATGAGCCCATGACCTTTGACCTCATGACCCATGAATCTACTCAGTTCATTGGCTCTGCAAGATACATACATGATCAAAATTTGGCAGGAATCCATCAATCTGTTCTAATGAGAATGCGATCACAAGCTATTTTTGCATACATAATGAGCCCTGTTACATTTGACCTTTGACCTCGTGACCCCAAAATCTATTCAGTTCATCGGCTCTGCAAGATACATACATGACCAAAGATTGGCAGGAATCCATTGATCGGTTCTTGAGATAATGCGATCACGAGCTCTTTTTGCATACCTAATGAGCCCTGTGACCTTTGACCTTGTGACCCCAAAATCTAATCAGTTCATCGGCTCTGCAAGATACATACAAGACCAAAGTTTGGCAGGAATCCATCAATCGGTTCTTCAGATAACGCGATCACGAGCTGTTTTTGCATACATAATGAGCCCCGTGACCTTTGACCTTTGACCTCGTGACCCCAAAATCTAATCAGTTCATCGGCTCTGCAAGTAACATACATGACCAAAGTTTGGCAGGAATCCATCAATCGGTTCTTCAGATAACGCGATCACGAGAACGGGACGTACGGACGGACGGACAACCCAAAAAACATAATGCCTCCGGCTACTTCGTAACGGAGGCATAAAAATGTAGGCTTTCCAGGAAACACAAGGACTGACTCCACCCAACACCCCATTGAAGTCAATGGCTAGTGAAACATAGACTTAACTCCTTAGGCCCAAGTGCTCAGTGACACATAAACCAATTTTTCTCAAAATGACCAAAATGGAGTTATCGTAATTCTCCGTCTATAAGACACACTTTTTTTTCTTTTTTTTAAGTGTCGATTTATGCCCCCTCCACTTGCACTGTGCCTGGCAATGTCTCCCAGCTCAGTCATACAAGATGTGTTGACTCACCACTCGCACCAATACAGTCACAGTAAGATACTATAGGAAGTTATTTGAAGTGGCACAGTAAAACTGTACTAGATTATATAATATGTAATCCAGGTTACAAAGATGCAACAGTAATGTACTCTCACTATTTGTCACCTGGGTTTATAGTGATGGCACAGGATCGAACTGTAGGATCGAACTACAATAACACTACCTGTATGGCCGGATTTCTGTTTGGACTTGAAGGAAAATTTGTATGTCATCTTTAGTTTTAAAAATGATGTTGTTACTATTATATGTGACAAGTTCACAAGAACAAATCGGCGCCTCAACTGCACCTCGCAGGAAAATAAAGGTCCTTCCCCGAGTGCGTTTTTGAACACTGATCTGGCTTGCTGCCTACGGAGTCGACAAAAAAAGAAAATTGTTTTTTGTTTTTTTGGCTGCCAAAATAGAAGTGCGTCTTATACACAGAGATTTACAAAAAGTCTTTGTGTCTCTGACCCCTCGAAGTGTGTAATTTTGAAAAGTATGTGGAGGAAGAAGAAAGGGATGAAGAAATCATCTTTTTATAGGATAATTCTGAAAATATCTGACAGTCATTTACCGGTTATTGATATTTCTTTCAATGTACTGCCCTGGCTAAAAGGGAATTCTTTTTGTTTTGGTTTTACAAAGTCTGTATATAAATCCATGTGTCCTCATTATGTAAATGCTTTTATCCTTGCTCGCTTTTTCATTAAAAAAAAAGAAAGTTAGTACCTGTGTGAGAGGCTTCTTACCTAGGTTTGGATGACTGAAGAGACCGTCTAGATCCAGGTCTTCCCCTTCTCTTTCTTTCATCATGTGTTGGAGCAATGTCTGTTGAACAAAGCTGTTCTGTTCTTCTTGATGAAGCTTGGCTTCCAACTCTTTGACTTGAGACTCCTTCTGCGCAGCACTCAGCCCCTGAAATAAGAAGGAAAGAAAGATTCATGAAAATACACCATCTTGTTCAATCTGTTATGTCTGTTTTGTTAGTCATCATTATTCTTGGCTTTTAACTCTTTGACTTGAGATGCCTTCTGCGCAGCACTCAGCCCCTGAAATAAGAAGGAAAGAAAGATTCATGAACTAAGAAAAAGGAAGATTGAATACACCATCTAGTTCAATCGTTCAAGTCTTTGAGTTATGTCTATTTTGTTCTTCATCATGAATCTTGGCCTTTAGCTCTTTCACTTGAGATTCCTTCTGAGCAGCACTCAGCCCGTAAAATAAGACGGAAAGAAAGATTCATTAACTAAGAAAATAAAAAGGAAGATTAAATAGACCATCTAGTTCAATCTGTCATGTGCTGGAGTTATGTCTGTTGCACGTACTTCATGATGAAACTTGGCTTCAATTTCTTTGACTTCAGATTCCTTCTGTGCAGCATTAAATATCTGTAATATAAGTAATCGCAACACGATTATGATACAACCCTGCAAATATATTATGCCCTTAAATATTCAAACTATGAGTTTCAAATATTACTTCAACAAAGAAATAAAGCACTTAAATACAATCTCAGTCAACACACACATGCATGTGCTTACATAAAAAAGGGCATGCACGGAACCCAAGTCCACTTGAATTATGCGCATAGGGTATTATGGTTTTCTAAATTACAACGGAACACAAATTATTTTTTTAGGTAATTGGTTCATTTTTAAAGATTTGAACGATATGGCAATTCAAGAACTCAACTTCAACTCAACTTCCTTCAAATGGCGAGACAAGTACTACCAGCAACTTCAAGGCGCAGCCATGGGATAGCCTCTTTCACCGGTTATAGCCAACATCTTCATGGAGCACTTCGAAACAACGGCACTCAAGACTCTCTCACAACGCCCTTCTCTCTGGCTCCGATATGTCGACGACACATTCGTCATCTGGCCACATAGCAGACGTGACTAAGACCACTTTCTTGCCCACATCAACCAGCATCACCCGAGCATCAAATTCACCATGGAGACCGAGCAAAACAACAGCATCCCCTTCCTAGACGTTCTCGTTACCAAATCACCATCCGGCAAGCCCGCTCATCAAGTCTACAGGAAACCTACACACACCGATAGATATCTTCACTACAGATCCTTCCACCATCCATCCGTACTACAATCAGTCCCCAACGCCCTCATTCGCCGAGCCCATCAACTCGGCGATGCAGACCATCTAGACCAGGAAATCCAGCATGTCACCACAGCCCTAACTAGGATCAACAAATACCCAAGACATAAGATAAAATCCAAGACTCCCGCCAACAAGCCCGCAACCAACACCACCCCTGAAGAGAACCAACCCGCAGCTACACCACCGAAGCAAACTATTGTTCTTCCCTATATCGGTCAAGCCTCTCACGAGATTCAACGTATCCTTCAAGCAGCAGACATCCAAGTTCGACACAGTTCCTCCAACAAACTCCATTCGATACTCCACTCCCACAAAGACAAGCATCCAAACCACAAGAAAGCTGGAGTCTACAAAATACCATGCGAATGTGGAAAAGTCTACATTGGTGAAACGGGGAGAAATCCGGAAACAAGACTCAAGGAGCACAGAACCAGCTTCAGACTCAGCGATTGGGATAAGTCCGCTATCGTCAAACACGCCCAGCAACACGAACACACCATCGAATGGGATAACAGTCATCTCATCTCCATAATGAAGCACTGGCATACACGCCAAATCCGAGAAGCCATCAAAATTCACTGCCACAACACCGTGCCCCAAGACTCAGGACTATACATCAACGACATCTGGAAACCCCTCATCCAACAAGTACCCGGTCACTCCTCCTCCACCACCGCCTCCAGCACCGCCCTCACCACCCCGACAGACACCCGTACATCAACCACCGCCACCCGCCGAACCCCCAAAGCAGCCGCCATTCTCACAGCTACAATACACAGCAGACGACAACAGACTACAACGCCGCCTACGACGGGGACACACACAGCGTCTCGCCGACAGCACACCCCACTCATCGACTCGAAACTCTCCTAAGTCCGCAACCCGGAGACTCCAGCCCAGACGTACAGTCAGACGTACCAGCCGACCATCCATGCCCAATCCCCGATGACTCAAGCCAACCCGGCCACCTATTTTTCCCTGACGTCCGCACCCCGGTGACTTCAGCTCACGCACGCCAGCCTTTCTCCACTCCTGACGACGAATAGTCAACCTGTTCGAAACGTCGAGCCATTCATCCTCTCCAAGCGCTATAGTTCTCCTTACAACTATATGCTAAGAAAGATAAAAAACAGTCCTTTTCAGGACTACCACACCCCCAAGAAAGATTACTGAGTCAGAGTCCTTTTCAGGACTCCTCAACACTCTCTCTCTCTCTCTCTCTCACATGGTGCACCCGCAAAACTACTGTATAATTCAAGAATATACAGCAGAATGTACATCCACAAGCACATGTAAATAATGGAGGTGTGTTAAATGCTTCATATACTGACCTTGTTTATAGCCAAGTTGATAAAATGCTCCAGCATGTATTTAGCCTCTCTCAAGGAGCATTGTTCAATTACTGCAGCAGCATCAACAGCATCTATCTCCTCCTGTAGGAAACAAAGCATGCAAAAGCCTGGTGTAAAGTCTAATCTTCACTAATTTTAGCAGATCCTGTCAGACTATTTGCTCATTGAAAATAATAATAATAATAATAATAGCTAGTTCTTATATAGCGCTTTTCAGGACTGAAGGCCCTCTCAAAGCGCTTTACAGATATACATTATATGCGAACTCAAAAGTCTGTATTCATATAATGGTTTTTAATTAATCGTCCAGTTTTAATCTCTGAGGTTAAATTGAGGTTAAATTGAGGCTTAATTGAGTCCAACATGTTATAAAAATATACCATGATTATGATTACCGGTATAAAAATCATGAAATCACTCAAGTTGCACAATAAACTGAGATAAGGGGATCTAAATTTGTTCACTTTTCTTTATGCAAGTCTTCAACTACATGCAATTGTTTCAAAAAAAGATTACCAGGCCCACATATTACATAAAACGGATAAACCATCAAAATGACAATGTATTTTTAATTTACTAAAACACCAAATAATTGTTAATGATAAAGCAGTTGATAAATGCATGCATTATTGACACACATCTAATATACAGTGATTCTTAAGAGCAAATCTAGATTTTGTGTATTTGTATACAACTTATTGATACCAAAACAAGAGATTGTGGAACATATAAATCCAAAAAACAGTACAAGAATGTTACAAAACAGCAGAAAGTTTACAAGCAAACATTGCACTAATATTGGCAAGTTAAACAATAAATATAGAACATAGCTATTCCTCATATCCACTTAAATTGCACATCAAAATAGCTAGACACATGTAACTTTTACTGATTCTCTAATACATCATTTTTACTGATTCTCTAATAAATAATTTGTTTACTAACGAGAAAACGTATATCACAGTTTTGGGAAGGGGGGTAAATTAAATCATAAACAAAATGCTAAAAAAAGCTGGGACAACTTTAATGCATTTCACTGATACAAAAACAACAAAGTCTGCATACAGAATTAACACGTCACACAACTACAATACTTGTTTATGTATATAAACATACCCATTGACCGTCCTAAGTGAATAAGATAGATTAAAGAAGTTTTCAGGAGAAAAGTTTTATCAATTTCATGTACATTCATTATTATTCAGTTTCAGTTCTAATAAATATTCAATATTCAACGTGGATAACATGTACATGTATATGACATGCACTAAATAGGCTATTAGAAATTTGAACGAGGATTTGTCTATCATGATTCCTCAACTATCCATATCTGTCCCTTCTCCTTTCTCCCGCTCTCTCTTTTTCTACTAACCCTCTTACCCCTACCTCCTCTCTCTCTCTCTCTCTTTCCCCACTGTAACTATCTTACTTTCTCTTTCTTTCACTCTTTCTCTCTACCCCTTATCTCTCTCGCTCTCTCTTTTTGTTCTATTCCCCTTTCTCTCAATCCACCTGTATATCTATATATGTCTATCTACCCATCTATCTATCCATCTATACATCTATCTATCTCGCCTTGACATGATTTTGTGATACCGCTCTGAAAATGATGTTGTCATTCAACTTCTATCAGTCCATTAATATCTCTCTCCCTCCCTCCCTCTCCCTCTCTCTCCCTCCCTCCCTCCCTTCCTCTCTCTCTCATCTATCCATCCATCTATCGATCTTACCTTTCCCTCCATTACTTCCATGATCCCGCTCTGACATTCTGTGATCTGTTCCTGCACGTACTCCATGTTGTCATTCAGCCCATCTATCTGTCCATCAACATCCCCTCTCCCTCCCTCTCCCTCCCTTCCTCCCTCCCTCCCTCTCTCTCATCTATCTATCTTACCTTTCCCTCCATAACTTCCATGATACCACTCTGGCATTCCGTGATCTGTTCCTGCACATACTCTATGTTGTCATTCAGCCCATCTATCTGTCCATCAACATCCCCTCTCCCTCCCTCCCTCCCTCTCCCTTCCTCCCTCCCTCCCTCTCTCTCATCTATCTATCTTACCTTTCCCTCCATAACTTCCATGATACCACTCTGGCATTCTGTGATCTGTTCCTGGACATACTCCATGTTGTCATTCAGCCCATCTATCTGTTCATCCAGGTCCTTCTGTACTGTAGGATCCTTGTTGCCTGCCTTGAGAGCTTCGTCTCGTTTGGTCAGGTATTTCTCCACCTTCTTACTCAGTTTGTGCCTGTGGTGGATGAACCTCTCCATGTCTCTCTCCATGTAAGAGATGGTCTGCCGTCTAGCGATGATGTCCGTGATCTTAAACAGAAACAAAACAGAAGAGATTAGGAGATGGTCTGCCGTCTAGCAATGATGTCCGTGATCTTAAACAGAAACAAAAAATGTTAGAAAACAAAAGCGGAACAGAATTTACTAATCAAATGGCACCAAAATTGCGACAAAGAATTAAGAACTAATTAAAAATTTTAGCGCACAGTGACTTAGCTGAACCACCCCAGATGGCTGCGAGAAAGAGGAAGATTGCGTGCGCGCATGGTTCGTACGTGATAAGGGTATAGCGGTGTCCTAGGGGTGGGGTATACACAATTGTGACGATTTTCTTTTGGTGGCTTGCTTGTCTGGAGGATTAAGCAATAACATGTAAAACCATTGATTTATTGTGGTAAATGAAACAGAAGAGATTACAGTACATACTGGCTGAATTACCTTTGTTCAGATTTGTCTATATGGCTGATAGATTCTTTCCTTCAAAACTCTGAGGTCATGGTTATGTTTTGACCATGGAGGGTTTTTTTAATGAATATTCATGATATTCTACCTTCTATCTATCAAATACCTTCCTTTCCATCTTATTCCATTTCTGTCTGGCCGTCTTGGATGAGTATTCACTTGTTCCTTTCCTCTCATGCTTCGAAGGTCGACCGGTGTCTACCTTTGCCTTGCCTCTCCTACTCAGTAACCTTTGACCGGTCTCGGCCGGGGCCGTAGAGGGCTTCTTGACCGGTCTAGACAGTCGACCTGCGACCTTGTCCGACATTGGCTTCTGAGTCTTGCGTAGCGTTTCAAGCTGGTATGGCAGCAAAGAAAAGAAACGGGGTCAAAGATAATCCTGATTGGCCTAAACATGTGGAAATGGTGTCTTTTCTCTCTCTTTCCTCTCCCTCTCTCTTTTCTTCTCTTCTCTTCTCTTCTCTCTCTCTCTCTTTAACTCTCTCTCTCTCTTTCTCTCTCTCTCCCTTCCTCCCTTCCACCCTCTCTCTCACCCTCTCTCTCTCTCTCTTCTCTTCTCTTCTCTTCTCTTTTCTCTCTCTCTCTCTCTTCTCTTTATTTCTCTTATCTCTCTCTCTCTCTCTCTCCCTCTCTCTTCTCTCCCCTTCTCTCTTACCTGTTCATGTTTTCTCTTGAGTATAAGTTCTCTTTGTTTAGCTGATGCTTCTAGAGTTTTAATCTGGGTTTCTTTCTTTCTCGACTCCTTCTTTAGTCTCTGTATCTCTCTGCTTGACAGTTGATCCTTGTTTCATGTCTCTCCCCCTCCCCCTCTCTCTCTCTCTCTTCTCTCTTACCTGTTCATGTTTTCTCTTGAGTATAAGTTCTCTTTGTTTAGCCGATGCTTCTAGAGTTTTAATCTGGGTTTCTTTCTTTCTCGACTCCTTCTTTAGTCTCTGTATCCCTCTGCTTGACAGTTGATCCTTGTTTCATGTCTCTCCCCCTCCCCCTCTCTCTCTCTCTTCTCTCCCCTTCTCTCTTACCTGTTCATGTTTTCTCTTGAGTATAAGTTCTCTTTGTTTAGCTGATGCTTCTAGAGTTTTAATCTGGGTTTCTTTCTTCCTTGATTCCTTCTTTAGTCTCTGTATCTCTCTGCTTGACAGTTGATCTTTGTTTCTACCCTTCTGCTGCTCCTCTCTGATTTGTTTCATCAGTTTCACCTATTAAGAAATAACAAAATAAAATGGACGAACTGGCCAATGAGTCTTCTATCCTAAAATAATCAGTCCCACAAGCACAAACAACGATGCTCACTCCCACGACCTATGTTTGCTTTTCCAGTTGAGTAGTTAAACCACTGCAGAAATTTGTATTAACAACTGAGTAATTGTTTTTTAATTTTTTATACTGCATTGTACATTTTGTGTAGGGTTTGTATAGGTATTTGTTTGTTTTTGTTTGTTCGCCCTTTTTTCTTTTATCTTTTGATATGTATTATAAAGTTATATTTTACACATATTCTTATTGTGAATACAAAACTTGTCTTGCAATATACTTCAGTTATACTTTGCTTGGTTGGCCGTCTCAACAAAACCCCCGATTGGTTTTTATGGCCATTTTATTCCCAAAATACTGGGTTTTGTTTTATTTTTGTACTGTATTATACTGTAAAAGACAAAGTTCTTGTCTTAGTTTCCTTTTATCTTTAAGACTTTGTATTTGAGTCCTTTCATCTGTCTCTCAAACTGTTAGAAACTCTTCAAGATCTTGGTGTGTTGCCTCTGCGCTTTTGTGAGTCTGACTTTCTCTTTTGACTTTTCTTGCACTTGAGTTTTAATTTATTAAATTTCTGCTTCTAGTACCTAATGTTGAGGGTTCTTTCAATCGGTATACCACAGGGAAACAGTTCTTACCTTAGTTTCTTTCATTTTAAAGACCTCATCTTTGAGTCCTTTCATCTGTCTCTCAAACTGTGACTTGTTCTTTAAGATCTTGTTGTGTTCCTTCTGCACTTTGGTAAGTCTGTCTTTCTCCTCTGAAAGTTTCTTGAGCTTGATCTCAAATTCCTTACGGATCTTCTCAGCTTTGTCCTTTGTTCTTGATTCAGCCATTGATCCTACGGGTCATAGGTCAAAGGTCTCAAAGTTTTTAAAAATTCCATACATAATATTTCAATTTAGCAATGAAAGACAACAATTTACATCATAAATACAAAGGAACTAGGGTAATTAGATACAACGGAGCACGAGTATGCTTAAATCTCTGTGTTACTGTATGTCAGCCTATGATACAGTCCATTGCTTTCTGATAACCTGTCTCTTTCTTTTTCCCTCTGTTCTGTTTCTTCTGTTTATCTCTCACCATCTTTATCGGTCTCCCTCCATCTCTCTTCCAATATATAATTTTGAGGCCGATCTTTCAACCTCTATCTCTCTCTCTCTCTCTCTCACTTCCTCTCTCTCTCTTCAATGATTGTAAAACAGAAAACCACCCAACCTACTCATACTCACACTTTCTCACTCCCTCTTTCTCTTTCTTTCTCTCTCTCTATCTGTCTCCCCCTCTCTCTTTCTTTCTCTTCAATCATCATAAAGTATCATAAACTTACCCAGATTATCTAAGACCTTATCTCTCTCGCTCTCTGTCTCTTTGATCTTATCGAGTAGAGAGCCTAGCTTCTCTTCGTATTGCATCTTCATTGTGTGGAGTCTCTTCTGACTATGCTCTAGCTCCTCGATGAGTCTCTGCTTGATGGTGATCTCACAAGCAAGCTCAGCTAGATTCTCCTGCAGCTGAGCATTCTCTGATGAGTGAAAGAAGATGAGCAAGGAAGGTAAATTTCAATAATAATAAAAATAATCCGCTTTTATTTGGCGCTTAAAAGAAAAAACCAGTTTTGGAAATGTCCCTCTCTCAAAAAATGAAATGGAAGCTCTAATTACCAATCATGTGAAAAAATATGTTTTGACTAATGCGTGATGATACAAATTTTGCCGGCAAACCGCATACTAATTGATATATTTGGTAAATTATCATGTCGATCCTGCCAGGATAGATATATCGCGAATGCACTTCAACATTGAACATTTGGGCATATATTTCTGCTTTTTTTGTTGTTGCGAATTTAGGTTAAGCTATTGCCATCTAAACCTCTGAAGGCAATACTTAAACAATATTGAATGGATATTTTGCACCCAAAACCCTTGAAACGCAATTTTACCACTACCGGTCTTTACCTTTAATACATCAACAATGTCTCTAAGCGCTTTACAGATACATTATTAACCCGGTCATTAGATTCAGGCCTGTCCACACACAATGTATGCACATGCTCCACTCCCTTGGGAGTATACCAGCCAGGTGTCTTTTTACAGACGCTCACAATGCTGAGCAGACTACGTTAATTTTCGCATCCTACCGGATACCCATTTAACACCTTGGTGGAGACTGGCAAATGTAGATTAATATCTTGCCGAAGGCAGTGTTGTCGGGCTGGGATTTGAACCCTGTACCTTGTGATCTCTAGTCGGGTGACTTATCCACTTGACCACAACACCTCTAAAGATAGATTCAAGATATTTTGGTTTACCCAAACCATAAAAATATACAAAAATGAATACAAAATACAGTATGAAATATGGAAATGACCAAAAGAAAAGCAAATACTTGTGAGGAATGGCACTGAAAGAAAGAGAGAGAAATCAACCAAACAAATAGCAAGTATATATAGATTTATCGATAAAAGAAACTACTTTATACAAATAAACACACAACATGCATATACATGTACACACAATTCAATTTCCGAAACTCATGCATTGCCCATGATGACAATGCTTACTAATCATGTGCCTCTGGAATCAACTGACCCGAAACATCCATACAGCACCCACACTAGACACTTGAAGACGTATTTATTTAACTGATTTTCCCACCTTCATACCTTGTAAAGCACTGTGAAATCAATTGTGTGAGAGCGCTATATAAATGAACATATTATCATTAGGCCTAAAAAAACTAGATGGAATTCGACTGAGCGCAGTCAAAAATGATGCCTCCGTCATAGAGCAATTTTACAAACCAAAACAGAAGAATTTTTTTCGAATTCAAGTTCAATTGTAATCCATTGACAGGTTCTCAGAATATCGTGATTACAAGCAATTTCTCATATACATATATGACCCTTTGATCTTTGACCTCATGACCCTAAAATCTACTCAGTTCATTGGCTCTGCAAGATGTCCTGAGTTAAATAGTAATCCATCTGTCAGTTCTAATGAGAATGCGTTCACAAGCTATTAATGAGCCCATGACCTTTGACCTTATGAACCAAGAATCTACTCAGTTCATTGGCTCTGCAAGTAACATACATGACCTAATTTTGGCAGGAATCCATCAATCGGTTCTTGAGATAACGCGATCACAAGCTGTTTTTGCATACATAATTTGCGCTGTGGCCTTTGACCTTTGACCTCATGACCCCTAAATCTAATCAGTTCATCGGCTCTGCAAGTAACATACGTGACCTAAGTTTGGCGGAAATCCATCAATCGGTTCTTGAGATAACGTGATCACAAGCTGTTTTTGCATACATAATGTGCGCTGTGGCTTTGACCTTTGACCTCGTGACCCCAAAATCTAATCAGTTCATTGGCTCTGCAAGTAACATACATGACCTATGTTTGGCGGAAATCCATCAATCGGTTCTTGAGATAACGCGATCACAAGCTGTTTTTGCATACATAATGTGCGCTGTGGCCTTTGACCTTTGAACTCGTGACCCCAAAATCTAATCAGTTCATTGGCTCTGCAAGTAACATACATGACGTAAGTTTGGCAGCAATCCATCAATCGGTTCTTGAAATAACGCGATCACGAGCTGTTTTTGCATACATAATGAGCCCTGTGACCTTTGACCTTTAACCTCGTGACCCCAAAATCTAATCAGTTCATTGGCTCTGCAAGATACATACATGACCAAAGTTTGACAGGAATCCATCAATCAGTTCTTCAGATAACGCGATCACGAGCTGTTTTTGCATACCTAATGAGCCCTGTGACCTTTGACCTCGTGACCCCAAAATCTAATCAGTTCATCAGCTTTGCAAGATACATACATGACCAAAGTTTGGCAGGAATCGATCAATCGGTTCTTCAGATAACGCGATCACAAGAACGGGACGTACGTACAGACGTACGTACGTACGGACGGACAACCCGAAAACATAATGCCTCCGGCTACTTCGTAACGGAGGCATAAAAAGGATGTTGTAACGCTCTTTAGGTGCGAAAACATTGGTTGGTCGGTCAGAAATCTTTTCTTCTTTTTTTCCCTTCCACCCCCCCCCCCTCCCCCTCTTTGGGCTGATATTTCTCAGTTTTGAATGCTTTAATACATATTTTGTTATTCATTTAACATTAAAAAAAATAAATTAAGTCCTTCTTTAAAAAGCTGACCGTAGATTTCAAGATTTAGGGGTCGGTTGCAACTGGCAATACAACATCTTTTTTTTTTAAGTCCTTATATTACACTCACCTTCTTCATCTGATTCTGAATCGCTGCTACTACTGGAGTCCTTGTCGTCATCATCTTCATCATCAGCATCCTCTTCTTCCTTCTCCTCTTCATCCTCTTCTCCCCGCTCCTCTTTCGTTCCCTCCGTCTCGTGGTCTTGCACTGATTCATGGCTCTCATCCGTCACCTCCTCACACGACTCCATGTCCTTCTCACTCCCTCTGTTACAATTGAAAAACAAAAAATTGAGGCCAAGGGGTGTCAAAAAAAATTATGAAACTTCGGTGTAGGTAGAGCATCTTATACTGAATAAGAGTCAACAAATTTTTGCATCTACCATTTATCTCTGTGTTTAAGACGCACCCCTATTTTGGGGGGCCAAATTTTTTTTTTTTAAATTTGCAGACTCCGTAGTCATACCGCACCAAATTTGACGTTGAACATAACACATTTGTCAAATTATTATAAATATTGTCATTTGGTCATAAAAGCATTTTCAGAGAGAAGAGTCAAACTATCAAAGAGAAAGGGTGCAACCCTACCCCCCCCCCCTATTAGAGAGAACATTTTTCCAAACTACCCTCTATTCAAAGAGGAAGAGAATGGGGGCAAATCTACCCCCCCCCCCCACCATAGAGAATATTTGTCCAAACTACCCTCCATTCAAAGACAATGGGTGTGGCTCTACCCCACTCACAACCTACCATATCAATCTCTCAACTCCCCAACACTTACCCGTGTGAATCTCTCCTCTTCTCCACCTGCCGTATCTTTTCTTGATCAGCCTCCACCTGCTTCTTAGCATCAGAGAGCACAGAGGCTACCCTCACACCCTCATCACCGTAATGCTCATTCTCAAAGCTGTAGGAACATACATGTACACAGAAATATTATAAAAAGGAAATACGGGCATTAATGACCAGGGCCCCGTTTCCCAAAGCCTTTTTTCAATGAAAAATGACAAAAATCAGTGACAAATCTGCTGATAACCAATCAGAAGCAAGGATTTTGAGTAGCTTATAACCAAAACTGTCATTTGTCACTGATGACAAGTTTTGTGAAACGCCCACCAGAATGAGATGACATAGTGTTGGGTCAAGTTAGAAATAGACTGCAGAGCGATTGCAATCCAAGTGTATGTCATTCAATTCAATTCAATTTAAATGTTATTGTCCAATTATTGTAAAATTGTTTCATTTGCATGTCAATACAAAATTACAGATTATAAACATCAATAAGATACAAATGGATACAGAATAGTACATTTGACTTGAACATAGATAACATGAAAAGCAAAAGTTCAAAATGTAGACTAATTCAATTCACAATACGTTTTGGAATACTTTGGATTTTGGACTTACATAGGTGCAGTGAATATTGCAGAGCTGGGTCTTAGAGCTCCGTGGGATTGACCCATCATCGAGGCTCTGGAATTAACCCTGACAGGTGAGTCAACGTTCTTCCTCCTCAAAGCTGAGTTCATGCTCTCACTCTCAACCAACTTGGCTCTGTGGGAAAACAACATGTTAGGAAATTGAAATTGAAATTGAAATTGAAAATGAATTTAGTTTGAGGTTTTTTTTCCTACTTGAAATTGAAGAAGAAGTTGAAGTTGAAATTGGAATTAAAACTGAAATTGAAATTGAAAGAGAAACTGGATAGAAAATGGAATCAGTGTGGAAACTGAAATCAAAATTGGATTAAACTTGAGCTTGAAGTTTAGTTTCAATTTGAAATCGAAATTGAAGTTGAAGTTGAAATTGGAATTCAAACTGAAACTAAAACTGAAATTGAAACTGAAATTGAAACTGAAACTGAAATTGAAACTGAAATTGAAACTGAAACTGAAATTCAAACTTGAAGGTTAAAAATTGAAAGTAAAATTGAAATTTGAAAGTGAAAGACAAGTTGAAATTGAAGTTAAAGTTAAAGAAAAGAAAGGAAATCAAAGGAATGGAAAGCAGATATAGGAAAGAAAAGGAAAGAAGAAAAGGGATGCTTTTTGTCATTTTCTTAACTCTATAAAGGGGGACTGGCTAAATTTGGGCCTTTGTAGAATACTTTTAACTGTAAGCTTTAATATGTTTAATTCTCAAGAAACATAAATTAATATTTGTTAACATACCTGAAAAATTACAAAACCTTGGTATTAAATGGTATGAATAATTCAGTCGTTAATTGTTTCTCTCTCTTTCTCTCCCTCTCTAACACACCCCCTCTCGTACTCACAAACACGACTCTCTCTCTCTCTCTGATTGTCTCTGATTGTCGCTGTAAGAAGGACTAGATTTAACAAATCTCACCTCAACTCTTCTACCTCCTTGATGTATCCTGTCATCATCGTCATGGTTTCATCCTCACCATCAGTACCACCTAAGACAGCAGAAAATAACAATAACAAGATGGTTAATTCACAATACCACCTAGGACATCAAATAATTGAATGAAGAGCACTGAAAATCATAACCATCACTACTTGCTAATTAGACCGCAAAAAATATCAATCAAATATATCAATCAAATCAATACAACTTAAAGCATCAAAACATTGAATGAAAACAAAAATGGCCTAAAGTGATTACCATGAAATCTGAATAAATTGCATCATGATTCAATTTTGATTGTGAATACATCGCATCAAATACTACATCCATAGGTAAGAACACTAATCATAAAAACTTCAAAGAATCTGTAGATGCTTTCATGTTTGGAAGTATTTACAGGTAGCAAACAGCAATCATGCTAATTCAAACCTAAGTCTAAAAATAAACTCCAAGATGATTTACAGTTAACTAAATTATTCATTCCTCTGTAATTCTTATGTTATATATGTGTGTTCTCATTCTCGAACGATAGGTGGACTGGTTGAACACTTTTTGATGTAAGATTTAATATGTCACATTCTAAATAAACATAAATATTTGCAATTTTTTTTAATTTTTTTTTTTTAATAATTTGTTTTAACAAACTTGAAAAGAATATGAATAATTTAGTTGTTAACTTTATCAAACAAAATGTTAATACAGGAATACATGCCATTAGGAGGAGTTGAAATTAATCTTATATGACATCAAACACCATAAAGAGAATAGAATTGTGAAATCTTTGTAGAGGCTTGCATAAACAGAGTGAATAAGGTCAAGAAGCACGAAACAAAACGCAACTGTTTCTTGTTATGAAAACATACAGAATTTAGGTTTTCTGCCAACAACAGCAAACCCAAATTATGTAATCTTGTATCAATATTTGTCTTCAAACCCATTTTTTTAGGGGGGAATCTTTGCAGAAGTGGGTCTTAAATAATTGTGGAGCGCCAAGAGTGTCGAGTCGTACAGACATGAGCGCTATGCAAGAACCCACTATTATTATTATCATTATTAAATGACATCCTTTTTCAAATCATGATACAAATTAAGTTAAATTTTACCATCAATTTTTTGGCGAAATTGGGGCTCCCCAACACTTTAGAGGGGCATTGATAGTAAAAGGCTTTTAGGTTTAGTGTGTTGGTAGTAAAAAGATTACAAGAAACATGCAGAGATACGTTACAATTGTGACAGAGATCTATTCACCTAGGTCTGCAGACATAGTGTAGCGAGACCGATCTGAACAACACCAACAGAAACCACAAGAGATACAGAAGGAAAAGCCAGAGAGAGAGAGAGAGAGAGAGAGTAATAGAGAGATAGAAAGGTGGATAGAAAAGAAAGAAGGAATAAAGGACATTTTTTAGGAGTGCATAGCAAAGATAGTACATTGTGCATACAATTGGAAGGAAATGAAACATGCATAGAAATTGAGTGTTTCAAAGATCAGAATTGGAATGAGATGGAAAGAGAAAGAGAAAGAGGGGAAAGAGAGAGAGAGACAGAAAGAGAAGGAATGAGAGTGAAGGGGTGGATGAGAAGGAAGAATAAATAGCAAGACACAACATCAATTTTAAGGGAGCATACAAATTATTACAATGTACAGTGCACAATTATTTAGGAGGTTTGAAACAAAACCAAAATAAATGACTTGGAAAGTGAGTTCAAACAAGACAAAGAGAAAAAAAGAGTTTTATAATGTCCACTTTCAAATCTGTAAATGTGTATCTCGCTCCCTCTTCAATAAGAGCCACCTTAAAACCTCCCTGCATGAAAAGCGAGCCATGTGATCCACAGTCCAGTGACGTATCCACTAGAGCAAAACACCTTTACTAGGTCTTTAAAGGTACTTAGTAACATTGTGATGGTTGATTTCACAAATCTGTTGAATCAGGATGCAAAACACGTAAAATTATGTTTGTATGTATGGATTATCCAACTACGATGCCCCAAATCCGAAATTAATTCACGCAATATGAAGATTTTTAACAAAGTTCAACAGGTTTTCGAACGGGCGTCGATGTGCGGCGCTTCTGAATCTAAATTCTCCCAACCATTTTTTGAATTTTCCCAACCGTTTTTCCATGAAAAAAAGACATAAAAACAGGCTATAAAAATTCTGTCAACACTTAAATGTCTGGAATGGAATGTAGAGCCATTTTATTGCTTTGTGAGATTTCCATTCACCTAAAATGTAATTAAATTGTAATAATGTAGTTGGGAGAATTAAGGAATCGATCGGATCAGTTTTTCCCAATTTGTACCATGAATAATGGTCCGTTTTCACTCAAATTTTCAGTTTATCTTTAATTGTACATCTAGCATTTTAGTCACTGCCTTAGCACCACTATCTCTCATCTGAACAATGTTACAAAGTACCTTTAACATCCATTTGGATGAGGCCAGGGCCCTGTTTCATACGTTCCAGCAATTGATAAGCTACTGAAATAATAGCTGCATTTGATTGGCAGAGAGCAGATTGTTTTTTGTCGAAAGAAGCTTTGCTGTTGTTACAGGTAGCTGGTTTTAAGAAACGGGGCACAATTACTCCCATATTTTCTTCTAATGTCCCCTCCCCACTTTTGGTGAGGCCTGCCACATGGTTCTGAGCTTTCCGCACCATAGATATATAAGGAAATTGAACGTCCAACCACAAAAAGTGTATTTAAAACCGTGATGGTGAATTCTAATAATGCACCTTCCCTTTGTATTTTCTTGTAATCAATCTTTGGTCTGTAAAAAAAATATATCACGTTTGTATGTTTAATGTTTTTTATGGAGAATGAAATAAGTGAAATGACAAGAAGTTACAAACCTGTTGATGCGGACATGCCATATCTTGCTTGCTCTGCTACAAGAAGTGCTACCCTTGCTGTAAGGCCATCGATGGTCTCCTGGAGTGCTTTGATGCGCAGACGAAGGTTACCATTCTCCATCTGGAGCAACGTGTTCTCATGGAAAAGGTCGTTGATCTCTTCCACTCCCTCAGAGTTCACTGACCTCTTACCCTGAATCATGATAATAATAAGAACATCAAAAGTAATAACAATAATGATGATCATGAAGACAAAGAAGAAGAAAGAGGAGAGTTGGAGGGGGAAAAGAAACAGGAAAAGAAACCCAGAGTTCATGATGGTGTTGATGATGAAGAAAAAAAGAGAAAGAAGAGGAGAGTTGGAGGGGGAGAAGAAGAAGAAGGAAAAGAAACCTAGAGTTCATTTAGAGTTCATCGTTGATCTCTTCTACTCCTTCAGAGTTCACTGACCTCTTACCCTGAATCATGATAATAATAACAACATCTAAAGTAATAATAGTAATGACAATGATGATCACGATGGTGATAATGATGAAGAAGACTAGGAAGAAGAGAGTTGGAGGAGGAGGAGGAGGAGGAGGAGGAAGAGAAACCTAGAGTTCATTTAGAGTTCAACGATGGTCTCCTGGAGTGCTTTGATGCGCAGACGAAGGTTCCCGTTCTCCATCTGGAGCAACGTGTTCTCATGGAAAAGGTCTTTGATCTCTTCCACTCCCTCAGAGTTCACTGACCTTTTACCCTAAATGATGATGATAATAATATCTAAAGTAATAACAATGATGATGGTGATGATGATGATGAAGAAGACGAAGAAGAAGAGGAAGAGAGTTGGAGGAGAAGAAAGAAAAGGAACCCAGAGTGTTCATCTATTTTAAAGGGATAGTTGAGTTCTTGTTTCAAATGCCTTCAAAGTGCATGGTTGTTGCTCTTATTCTTATTTATGACATTTCTAGTGCTCTTTTAGGACCTAAAGATGCTATTAAGGTAAGTTTAGACCCAAAAATATGTGAAACTTATCCATTACGATCATACCAATAAAACTCCACTTTCAAAAGAATATGGTGACCGTTAATTAATTATTAAATAGTAATAACAATACATGGGCCGGCTGGTTGTGCGTATAATAACAAACACGTAAAAGCCAACATCGGCTTGGCTGGAATAAAACGTATAATGCGCTATTTCTTTTTTTCAGCGGCTGGTTTAAATTATTGAATATTTGCACCACGAATATTAGAAATCATTATATTTATGGATGTTTCAGCCGTCTCTGAACCGTTTTTTGATCAAACAAAGATGATTTTGTCATTTAAATTGTATGTTCTTTTAAATTTGTCGCTCAACTATCCCTTTAACTGTTAAAACGAACCTGTTTATATTCATTCAGTTCATCTTGAAGTCGTTTGATCTCTGTTCTGAGTAGAGCCAGCTGACGGCTAGTCTTGTCCTGGTTAGCTATGACTGCGTTCTTGATGTTCCTGGCACGGTTTGCGTACCTCAGGGTGTTCAGGGTCTCCATGAAGTCTTGATCTGAAGGACTCACGCATGCTATCATCAATGTACGGCTATGTGAAGAGATAACAAAAAGACAGATGTAAACCTCAGGTATAAATTGTAATGTCAATTACATGTACGTACATGTGGAGGCACGATAGCACAGTTGGTAGAGCAGTGGTCTTGTAATCCGGCGACCCGAGTTCAAAACCAAGTTGATGCGCTAGTGCCCTTTGGTAAGGCATTAATCCTCATTACCAGGTCCCTCAGAGAGGACCTAAAAGCCGTCGGTCCTCTGGTTGCTCACTTACAAGCATTTATGCTTTCTTAGCAGTCAGGTAAAATAACCACCACTAAACCACTTGTGTAGAACAGGGAGACATGAAAAGTAAAATCATAAGTGGTCCTACTGTTGTTTAATTTTTATACATGGAATGAATAAATGTGATTTATACACTCGTTAGAAGGTTTCACACATGTGTGAACAATGAAACATATGATACAATTAGTGCATGTCTATGTGAAGGAAAAGAGAGAGACAAAGAGAAAGGGAAAGAGAAAAAGACAGAGAAAGAGAGAAAAAATCAGAGAGAAAGAGAGCAAGAGAGAAAGAGAGAGAGAGACAAAGAAAAAGGGAGAGAGTAAAAGAAAGAGATATAGAAAGAGAGAAATAAAAAGAGAGTGAGAAAGAGAACAAATGGGAGAGAAAAAGAGAGCGAGTAAGAGAAAGAGAGAGAGATAGAGAAGGAGAGAAGAGAGAAACATAGAAAGATACTGAAAGACAGAGACGCAGCGACAAACAGACAGACCAGCAGATACGAGCAGGAAGACAGACAAATGAGCTGGTTGAGAATGAGTAACAAACATTTATCAATCCCCTTTGGAAGATTCTCGTCCTACCTGTTTCCTCCCAGTGAGTCCTGTAGAAGCCTGGTTAGTTTAGAATCTCTGTATGGAACGTGAGATGATCTCTTGGTTGGGTCACCGAGGGCGCTAATCACATTACCAAGAGCAAGCTAGAAACAAGCAGAAAGAAATAGATGAAGGCAAGAGCATCTTTATCATGCCTCCGTCAAAAATCTATTAATGATTGATCATGAGACCTTGAGCCTCATGTATCCAAACTCTGTTAAGGTTATCTTTAAATACTTAGCAATAAGCCAATTCGTAGTTACAGTATGAGCATGAGCAGATAAAGGTCATTGCAGACCAAAATTGTCAAATACACAGACAACATACTGGATACATGCTCATGAAAGTGATGTAATCATTATTCATTTATGCAAAAGCAGTGCACTCCATGATTCACAGGTGGAAGTATTTTTTGAAAGACAGAAACAAATCGCTGTAGAAGTGATTATTTTTAAATGTACAAAAGTGGAACCTCTCCATGTTTTTTTTAAAGATATGTGGGTATTCGGGTCATTACGGACATGTGCCAACCGTGAACTGGTCTATATGTTTTGTTAGAATCCCCACCATGGCTCTAAAGTTATCATAGTAAGGATATAGTTTCTTTTTTCTGTACACTTTCATGACCCTGTGACCTCAGAACTATAACTTCTTAAACCCCAAATCTAATCAGTGAATGTGTTCACACTTAAACATAAGCTGTACTAGTTGTGTAAATAGGCCCAATGGTTCTGAAGTTTATCGGGGTAACAAATGTTCATCAGAACAGAAGGAAAAATGGTCAAGCAAAAAATGTATGCCTCCGCCACTATAATGGTGGAGGAATCATACAAAGAATGATAGTTCTTCAGCATAATTCATATGCATTACTTGCCGCTTTGTACAGGCAGGACAAACAACCAACAAGCAATCAGGGGGGTGTTTCACAAAACTTGTCATCAGTGACAAATGACAGTTCTTGTTATAAGCTACTGAAATCCTTGCTTCTAATTGGTTATCAGCAGACTTGTCACTGAATTTTGTCATTTGTCATCGAAAAAAGGCTTTGTGAAACTTGTTTGGTGGCAGCGGTGGGATGTACAGAAATACATATAGAGCAGGGGGGTGTTTCACAAAGATCCTAAGTCAAACTTAACACTAAGTTGAACTTCAAATTAAGGAGAGCCATTTGTAGTCTTAAAATAAGATATATTCAAAAGCGAAAAGATCAAGTATTTTAGACTTTTTATAAATTCCACATCAAGAACATGAAATCTCCTTGATAATAGAAAATATGAATGATTTGAATCAACATTTTATGCCTTTTAAAATAACTTTTACAAAATATTTACATAGATGCTAACAGCTGTCCATAATTGTTAAGTTCAACTTAGAGTATGTTCAACTTTAATAGGATCTTTGTGAAACACCCCCCAGTTCTTCTTACCAGTCCACAGTTAATTGATATGCCTTCCTTAGCTCTGTCTCCCGTAGCTCCTGTTCTCTTCAATCTCTCCGAGCCAGCAAGATCAACAAAATGGAATTTAGCGGTCAGCATTTCAAACTCGTTCATTCCGTCACCTTCCGCTTTCTCCGCCTCCTTCTCTCCTTCACCTTCGATTTCTGTTGTCTGTCGATCGGTGAAAAGGGATACAAATCAACAAGACGAAGTGTGTTTATCTGTACAAAAGGATGATTCTGTAAACGTCATATTCCACTTTCATCTTAAAGTTGACAAAAACCTTTGTTTTTGATCATTGACTAATAATTCTTTCTTCATAAAGACCACACAAAATCTTTCATTCTTAAAATGAATCAGTATGCTAGAAAAGGTGCGAATTCCACTGTTACAATGAAGTGTGTTCTCCGAAGTGTGTATATCTGTACCAAAGAACGAATCTGTAAACGTCATATTCCACTTTCATCTTAAAGTTGACAAAAACCTTTGTTTTTGATCATTGACTAATAATTCTTTCTTCATAATGACCACACAAGATCTTTCTTTGTTCAAATGAATCAGTATGCTAGAAAAGGTGGGAATTCCCCTGTTACAATGAAGTTCAGCTCTCAATTAACATAAGAAAAAGGGGATCATGGGGGACCAACAGGCACCGATTAGGCGTTGTTTGCTATGTGGAGGGCGCAAGTAGCTATAAGTAGTACAGTGGGGCTTAAAGATAGAATGGCTGTTCTTACCACTTTGATGAGTCTCTGTTGTTTGATGTGTAGAGTGAAGATGGCATGGGATCTGGAACTCTGAGAGTTCATCTTCGTGCTGGCTGTTGTTCTGGACAAGGCACCGCCCTGTAATGCTTGTAAAGTCTGAAGAAAAACAAGACAAAGTGTTGCATAAAGTGGTGAATTGTGACGTCATCAAAATTCTTTTTTTAGAAATTATCAATTTTTTCTTCATATTCTGAAAGAGCATCAAAATTAATGTCCAAATGTTGAAAACTGACTGACCTAAAGGTTTATAATTATCATTGCAGCATGAGCTAAATCAAGGACTATTTCTAAAGGATCTAAGACAAAGTTACCGGATCCCTTTAATGTTATGAGCCAGAGCAATGTAGGAAATCTATTTATTCAGATGGTCATATCCCAGCCAATACTTAACATATTCAATTGGATTTCGACATTTGGACATTATTTTTGATGTTCTTTCGGAAAATGAAGAAAAAATAGAGAAATTCTCAAAAACGGATTGTTATGATGTCACAGCTTAGGTACTCTATTTGGAACTAGTTCTATGACGTATATATTAAGTATTTACATGTGATACATTGGATGTCTTAGGTACCGACACTATTTTTATGAATATCTTCAACAAGATTGACATTTCTTTGGTGACACCTTGGGAACACAGGAAACATAGAACATTCTTGCTTTCACACAGAATGTGCCATCTAAGAGTGACATCTCTTTGGTGGCACCAAGGGCCAGTTTCATCAATAACAAATTCTAAAATTCTTTGAAAAATTTACTCTCAACCAATCAAATGCCAGGTTATCAGCAGCTTATAACAGTTATTGTAACTTGTAACTGATGACAAGTTTAATGAAACAAGGTCTAGTACATGTACAGTAGGATACAAAAAAACTAAAAATCATCTTAAATCTAATGGGGGAAGTAAAAAATAAAAACAGTTGCATTTATTTGGTGGCAGCGGCAGGATAAATGCAGGACAATGTGTAGTAGCGGGGGAAGAAAGAAATGGTCGAAGGGGCATGTATCAGAGGTAGCGGGTCAGAGTTTGAGAGGTAGGCTATTAAAACCTTGGGAGGAGACGTTGGCAGAAGGCAAGAAATCAGGGGGGTTCACAAAGACTAAGAGTGACTTAAAGTTGGACATTCATGCCACTGTTTGCGCTCATCATTTACTGGCATTGGTCTATCAAGGGACGTAGAAATCATGCTCACAAATCTACAGAATTTAAATTTTTTGATAATTCATTATTGAAGGAAAAAACATTACCTAAAGATTATAATGGTGAGAGCAAACAGTGGCATTAACGGCCTGCCATAGTTAAAGATAAACTCCAGTACTGGTAAAAAAAATGAAATTAATTCTCACAGAATCAAATGAAACTTACACTGAATGTTCAAGATTACAAATAAATGACATGTGCCAAACAATTTTGGAAGAAAATGTATACTGGCTGAGTAATGAGCATAGAAAGACAAGGAAACCAAGGTAGTACCATCCCCGACACCATGTGTGTTGTCCCATATATAGCTTTCTATGTGAGTGTTTGTTACTTTACCAAGACTCGGTCAAATTTATTATGATTTTGATGACTCCAGAACCTTGCAGTGCACACCAATACATGCTCCATGATCAACTGTTTCTGATCCTTCCACAACTTTTCTTTCACAATGCAATCGCATTACCAGTACTAAAGTTTATCTTTAAGTCCAACCTAAAGTCAATCTTAGTCTTTGTGAAACACTCCCCTGACCTTAAAAGAAAACATTTATGAAGTGTGGGTAGAGTAGACATTAATAGGAAATGACTGTGACAAAACATGGGAAATTGCACAATTTCCCATCACTCATCTATCTAGGGATGGGACTGTTTCTAGTGTATAGTTCAAGAGAAATCCAACCTTACATGGAGTGGGTTGTTAATTTCTATGTGCAGTAGGTCATACTTCGCCGATACCGGGACTTGGTGGAAATACCATTAATGGGTGAACAAGTTTGCACAAAGCAAACCTATGGTCCCATCAAGAAATACCTCCTAGTCTCTTGGGGAGTCTTCAGGTGAGGGAAATGTAAGATAATGACCTTTTCATATACCGGTAGGTCGATTGGTGGAAAGGGTAGAGCATTACATAATGCCTTTTGGTCATGAAACTAAAGGCTAATGCTGATGATTGACAAAACATGTTATTGGGTAAACACCTGAATGGTGTAGAATTCTCCATGAGAGCCCACTACTATGCGTCTTTCAAAGACAATTAGTGAACACCCTTCTGGATATTAGCAGACGCTATGACTGAATACCTCTGGTTCTGATGTGACGGTCCTGGTTGTCACGCCGACCACGTAGATCCCGCCCCCTGCATCTTCATGGATCTTTATGTGAGATTTCTTATGCTGCGGAGAGAAAAAGAACGAGGAGAGCAACAGTTATTATTTCATGTCATAATAAATAACTGTTTCTAATAAAGCACTCTTCCTGTTACGAGTAACCGACCAAAGCTTGACGTTTCAATACAATGTACGCATCATCTTCAAACAGGTAAAACAGGTCAAAATGCTAAGCATGAGTGGGTCCTTATCGAGGCCCCCACCTAATATATGGTGTTACCGCAAGTTTTGCTTCCATCTATCTTCACCGCGGAAGCCTTCAAAGATTACAGTTGAACCATGCTATCCATGAACAGAATAATGTTCAACACTATGGCTTTAAATAGCGTCTCATAGCAGGAGGTATCGGTGCTCATACCATTCATGTAATTCCTTTCTACCGGTTTGCATTTAACACCTGGGTGGAGAGTGGCAAATATAGATTAGTTCTCTTACCCTGCTTGATTCCATATCCCTCGTTGTATCGAACAAGTCCAGGACCTCCTCATTGTACAACTGCATAGAAACAAAAAACATCATAGTCAAAAGAATAATTGACAGGTCTATTTTACATTCAAAAGTAGATACAGTCAAACCTGCTTTTAATAGTGACCACCTGTCTACAAACACCACATTTTGTTTCCCTTGACTATGGTTTCTCATTGAAACATGTACTAAAGGAACCTGTCTACACAGAACACTTTTTGTGATTCCCTTGAGGCTACCAAAGGGAAGTGGGGAAAGTGGCCACTGTAGACAGGTGGCCTTTGTAGAGAGGTGGCCACTAAAACAGGTTTGTGACTGTATATAATGTTTGTGTGGCAACTACTTTTTCCTTAGGTCTTAATTACCGTATTTGCCGGCGATAAGGCCGCAGCGCCGTATAGGCCGCACCCCCGATTTTGACATTTAAAAAAAAAAAAAAAAAAAAAAAAAACTTTTTGTCAAAGTCAGGATTTGATCTCTTGCGTACAAATGTTGATTTGACTAAAATCACTGCCTCAAACCGCTCGGCCATCACGCACTGATGCTAGCTTATGTAGTTTTTTGTGATGTATACATTGCGCCTCTCTCTTGTGTATTGAAATGGATTCAAAATAGCGACTTCGCGTGCTGGATACTTCGCGGCAGCTACGTTAAACGGACCCTTCTTTTACTTTTGCAATGCATCGGCACGAACTTACATGTAGATCAAGATCTATCGGCAGATGTTGTTTTTGGAAGTTTATTTTCGTCTTCATGTCAACAATGCAAGATAAAATTGTCGGTAAGATGTGTGGAAATGTGTAGTTATTGTACCGTTTGTAGATCTAGTCCCATATGTGCAAATTCGTGCTGGTTTTGACTTACTTTTTTTATTTTTTTCATTTTTTAAACTTTTTTGTCGCATAGGCCGCACCCCGACGTTTCAATATTTTCTCTTCCAAAAATACTGCGGCCTTTACGCCGGCAAATACGGTATTAGAGCTACCATATTGAGTCCTCTAATCAATCACAGGTTTGCAGTCTCCTATCTCTTATGTACATAAGTTGCTATCAATATCAACTCTTTTTAAGAGGGGCCTGGTAGAGTCTATAATTCCAATTCTAAATATTTAGGAGTAACTTCTATGACACATCAAAACGGTGCCCCTTGTAACAGCTTCAATGTCTATGGTCCAGATACCTTCCTTAGCTGACAAACTGAAGTTAACTGCTAGTTTTACGATTGCCAGTGTCATTAGTGTTAGGTAAGCCTGAATCCGATAACCAAGGTAATACATGTATTTGTAAAGCGCTTTCAGAGGGCCTGCGGTCCTGAAAAGCGCTATATAAGAACAAACTAATATTATTATTATTTTGTGAACTGGTAGACACCAACTTTCAGAAGTGTCATAAAACTTGATGCATAAACCTCTGATGAACCTCTATAACAATTCTAAAATCTGGGGGGCATTTCACAAAACTTGTCATCAGTGAGAAATGACCGTTTTTGTTATAAGCTACTGAAATCCTTGCTTCTGATTGGTTATCAGCAGATTCGTCACTGATTTTTGTCATTTGTCATTGAAAAAAAGCTTTGTGAAACTCATTTGGTGGCAGCGGTGGGATGTACCTCCATGAATTCAGCGTAGATCTTGAACTCCGGTGGTGGCTCGCTTCTCTCGGTGGCACTTCTCCGTCTCTCCTCGATCCCGGTGAAGAGGTGCCGGACCGCTCGGGGTATGATCCCCTTCTGGTCTTCCTTCAGTCCAGGCTCAAAACCAGTCCCCATGCTGTACGTCTTCCCTGAGCCAGTCTGGCCATAGGCAAAGACAGTAGCATTGTAGCCCTCAAAACACCTGGGGATCAAGACAATAGACATTATTAATAGGCTCAAAACCAGTCCCCATGCTGTAGGTCTTCCCTGATCCGGTCTGGCCATAGGCAAAGACAGTAGCATTGTAGCCCTCAAAACACCTGGGGATAAAGACAAAAACGGAGGAAGATTAAATGGGGTCCGGGGCATAAAACTTTAGAATATATTTACGTAAAGGACACATTTTCCTTCGGCGGGAGAAATCTCATCACTGCTACTGACACCAAACGTTACACATGAGACTTACCCTTCGATCAAGTCATGGATGGTCTTTTGATAGATCTTTACTACTAAACACCAAACACTACACATGGGACTTACCCTTCGATCAAATCATGGACGGTCTTTTGATAGAGGCTGTCTTGTTGGCTGTCCATATCAAACACATTATCATATGTGAACATCCGGTCCGGTCCCAAGATGATCTGAGGCTCATCTGGGCTGACCGCTGTACAAACCCGACATGCATCAATCTTCTCTCTCGCTAGCTGGGGACGAATCCTGCAGGAGAAAGAAAAACATGAATTATTATTATTATGATTATTATTATTATTTCTTAATGGTAACCAAAACTTGAGGTTGGATTTCAAATAAAATAAATAATGTGCACAAAGTCAAAGAAACTGATTCTTCATTGGACATGTATGAATAACAATGCATTGTAATTAAAAAAATATTACATATATGAAAGAATAACATTAAAGTAAGCTCATCTCCTCCTCCTCACACCCTTATTTCTCCCTCCCCTCCCCCTCTCTTCCCCTCACTCCCTCCTTTTATCCTTTCCTATGTTTCTCTTTCCAACTTCTACATGCTACATCCTGGGCTGTGATTTCCCCCTCTCTATCAAACCTTCTCTTTTCCCTCTAATCACCCATCCATCTCTTTACTTTCTCCTCATCTCCATAATTGATACCGACTATCCATACAATCAGTTTACATTATAATCGTGTGCATTGGAGCTTAGGCCTTTGTAGACCTAACATCAGATACTTTGGTGAGACCCTTCATAACAGCACACTTCATTACATCACTAATAAAGAAGATACTTCAATCGAACAGTCTAGACCCCTATTAATAGCTCCTTCAATCCATACACACATTGTAAAGGAATTTTCTTCTAAAGCATCTTAAAGTTGTTGACCCTTTCTAACAGTAAAGGTCTAATGCATCATTTGCTTTAAAGGATTATTAGTCTTTGAAATATATACACAAGTGGATGTACTTGTGACGACACAATGAACAACTAAATTATTCATACCCCTTGTAAATTTGATGTTTTCTGTGTTTCTCATTACTCAAGAATGAAAAGTGGACTGCGTTATATTTAGGGGCTTTGGTGAATACCCTTATACCCTTTTCACATCTACCAAATATTGCTTAACCCCGGGAAATAGGTGGGGCTAAGGGGGCTCTTAGCCCCACCAATTCCTTCCTTAGCCCCACCAATTACCCGGGGTAATTTTAGCCGGCTTTCTGTTCACATTACGTTTTGCCAAAGTGGGCTAACCCCACAAATAGTACGGGACTATCTGGCCCTGCAAAATAGCAGGGTTAGCCGGGCAATTGCGGGGTTAGCCGGGCAATTGTGGTGCTAAGCTGCGTAGTGTGAATCCGAACCGGGCTAAGGAGAAGCGGGGCTAAGCAACAGCCAATCACAGACAGCGTGGTCGTGTGGTCGTGAATTTGCATTTATCGCGCGCTATGCATGCAGTTCACGTTACGCATGCATGCAGTTCACGTTACGCATGCATGCAGTTCACGTTACGCATGCATGCTCTCTGTATTGACGTTTAGTCTTTTACGAGGCAGAGGTCATTATGAAAAAATCTTTATTATAAAATTGATTTAAAAAAATAGTGAAAGAACATGTAGCTCATAATTTTTTATTGCATTTATCATTATCAGTCATATTTACGTAGGTAAATTTATCAAGTGAATTGGATGAAAAATGGGTAATTGATTTGTATCGGTAAAATAATAAAGGGAAAACGCTTTGCGCAAGGCTGGATAACACAACACGGTAGCAAAAGCATTAATATTCATGAGCTATCGAATAGTCCGGGGCTAAGGCGAACGTAGTGTGAATCGCGTGAAATTTCTTAACCCCGGCTAAGCACATAGTCCGGGGTTAAGAAAATAGATGTGAACAGCAAAAAAAATAGTATGGGGTTAAGGATAGTATGGGGTTAAGGATAGTATGGGGTTAAGGATAGTCCGGGGTTAAGAAAAATAGATGTGAAAAGGGTATTAGATGTTTAATACAAATGTAGCTATAATATGTCACATTATCAAGAAACACAAATCAGAACTTTTTAATTTTTCATTACATCATGTACTTCCAAAATTACACAACTTGGTATTAAAGATTATGAATGATGATGCCTCCTGTTCATCCGAGCATGAACACATACCCCACAAAAATGATACCAAATGATTGGTGATAAAATACTCTTTCATGATAAGTATAATAATTTACTGTTCATAGATGATTTTAAATATAATTAGCAATTTTCTACAGGTGTACAGTGTAGGTGTAAACTTTTTTTTACTCACACTGTATACATGTATGTATGTGCATATATGTAGATCAAGATTGTAATGGTTATTCTAAACATTGTAAGAAGCAGTGTAAGGGTTAAGAGAGACTGGTATCAAGCAGAGACTGGTAACATCAACATGTCACATCATAATTGATAGGCATGTCTATCTAGAAATTATGACTTCCTGAATATAAGACATGATTGGACTGGTGCCAAACACTCATCGTCATGTCACCGCATTGCTCATGACTGTACAGGTCTACATGAACTAGCAAACTCGACCCTCCTAAGAAATGATCACCGCTCAGGTGATTCTGTGTATGCACATGGAGTTGAAGTGAGAAATGATTCAAAGTCAAAGCCACTTTTAAAGAGAAGGTTGAATTCTGGCTAAGACAAAAAGAATATATATTTTTGAACATTCTCGTTCTTTACATGTAGATACTCAGTTTGGAAAAAACCCATCATATGTCTCCTGAAAAGGATCGCTCTTTTAAATAATGCCCTCATATTCAAAATAAATTGCAGGAATATGCTAAGTTAAATGAGTGAACTTTACAGATTCAGAAACGTTTGGAACATGAACGTTTTGCAAATTATCATAAGAACGGCCATTTTCATGGCAAGTTTTGTGAATGACAACAAATTTGTTGCATGTATATTATTTATTCAACTTTTTTGTAGCATACAGTACATGTGCCTATCATTCCAACTACTTGCGACGTTCAACAATTTCAGACACAGAAATTTGGTAGTAATAATACTTGTTTGGGACAGGACAAAGTAATTTAAATACATGTACTAGCCCTCCCCCCTCCCCCCCCCTTCTCTCTCTCTCTCTCTCTTGCCTCCAAAACAAACTTCTACTATATTTTAACTCATTGCTGTGATACTTTTGTGTGTTAGTGGTACCAGACACGATTAGCATTAAATGCTATTTTCTGGTCCCATTTATCCTTTCAATGTTAACCATTCACATTTTATTGTTATATTGATGTACTTTTATTTGGATAATAAACTTCAAACTTAAACTCAAACTCTGAATGCGGTTCACCAAGTCTAATTGAACTCTGTAAAGCTGTTCGCATTCAAGCATTTTTAAACATACAGAGTAATATTCCTTTTGAAGGCGAGTGTGAAAGTCCTAAGTGTGCAAGGTCACCGCAAATATGCCATCATTGTAGTTGCAAATTAGATTGTATCCTTTCTTTCACTGTGCGCCCATTTGAACACGTGGTATTTTACTCCTGAGAAGTGATCGATATCCCAGTCTCTTTTTAAACTCACACCTGCAAGGGGCATGCTCACATTATGTCTGTACACACAGTGTACATGTACAATGCATTATTGTCTATAAATTCAGTGCAGATGATGCAGTGTAGTGTAAACGTGGCTGGTACAGTACATGTACAGGTACACTGTACATGTACAAATCATTCACATTTTAATTTAAGTTTGTTTGCACACAATATACATGTAATTTTGAAACAAGACTACACCTGTAGTGGGAACACGCCTGAAAAAAAAAGGGATCAAGTGCATTTAAAAAGCACTACCTTCTTTGAACATGTGTAGGCCTGGTACAATTGCATGTACAAATACCTGGGCTAAAAACAGGTAGAGCATATATTTGCAGATGACCGAGTACAAGTCCAAGGTATTTGCTCATTTTGTATTCTGTAGGTCAAGACATATTGAAGAGTTTTGAGCATACTGTACATATTGACATCGTACATGTAGATGTGGGTGTGTTTTTGTTTTTTGTTTTCATATTTGAATTGAATTGAGTGGTTTATTTATACAGAAAATGGCATCGCAAATGCTTAAATATAAATTTTTTGATACGAGCACATGAAACACAACTTGACAAGCAACGTTAAAACAATTATTACATACAGTAATGCTTGCGAGAAACCATAATGTACCGTAGATGAAATTAATAAGATATAATATTATGACAACAAATATGTATGAAGAACACTATCTTGAAGTTAACACATAAAGCTGTGATAATCTTTCTTATATTTGGGACTCTACATGTACATGTAGGGATATTGACTCAATACAATCACCAGATACTAAACTCAAATCTTAGACCCCGTTCTCATTCACTTCGTTGGAGCGGTCTAACTAAGACCCGTTCCTCAGGAGCGGTTCTTAGGTGAGTGAGAACGGTCAAAGTGGTCCAGGAAGTGGACTTCTGGACCGCTCCAGAAGACCACCTCTGGAGGTGGTCTTGAGGAACGGGTCTTATTAAAAGTGCAATGTTAATGGAAGCGTACTTTGAACGGAAGTGAGCTAGTGACCTTCGGTGCGAAACATGTAGTACGGCACATACGGTTTGTATTCCGCGCGCGAAAAAATTGACCTGCTGACCTGAGCTGCCATAGCAACAAGACCACTTTGACTCGTGGAGCGGTTTGAGCCATAAAAAACTGCTCGGAGTGTGAACGCTCGCAAACCGTTCCTCAAGACCCGTTCCTCTGGAGCGGTCTAACTAAGACCACTTTCAAAGTGAGTGAGAACGGGGTCTTAGATACCTGACAATAGCTGGGACATGTCCTTGAGTATGAATGTATAATGTACACTGTACATGTATGCACATTGCACAAACTACATGTACATGTACGGTATATAGTGCATGTACAATGTACGTACATGTACGGTATAGGCCTATAGTGCATGTACATACATTGTACATGTACAGTATGTTTGCATGAAACAAAAATACTGTCAGTGAAAACTGACTCACAGCACTGTATTGAGTGTTCATGTAGCGTGTGAGTAAAAAATAAAAGTTTACACCTAGAAAATTGCTAATTATTTTAAAAATCATCTATGAACAGTAAATTATTAATATTTTACATCTTTAATATGAAAGAGTGTTTTATCCCAAATCATGTAGTATCATTTGTGTGTGGTATGTGTTCACACTTGGATGAACAGGCTACTGTTCATACATAGATGATTTTTAAAATAATCAGCAATTTTCTAGGTGTAAACCTTTTTTTTACTCACACTGTTACCAAAGAGATATTCTCCTTGGTTGTACAAATGTACATTGTAGCCTAATTTCCGATCGCCGATCAATAAAAATGATCAGAAAAAAATTGACAGAATTTTTAATTTTTTTTTTCATTATTTTATATATTTTTATATTATTGCATTTCATATAATGCATGCCTACATTGTAATCAAAGATGGCGGCCCGCATGTTTTGCCTCTTCTCCGAGACCAATATTATTAATTTCAAAGTCATGAAAAGGCACTAAATATCAACAAACGTGGTCTACAACAACTCCAAATGACAAAATAATCCCAGCCATGAAATTTTTTTAGCATTTGATAGCTAAAGAAATTTTGTCATTAAAAAATTTTTTAAAAAATTAAAAAAATAAAATAAAAAATCTGCCGATTTTGTTCGCCGATTATTTTTGCCGATACCGATCACAGGTGCGAGAGCGTAGCTCCGATCTTCCGATCCGACCAAAGCCCCAACTTACAGGGTTAACAGGCCTAGTAGAAACATGCCTAGTGGGAACATGCCTGATTATGCCCAGAGCAGCAAGTGCATGCAAACAAGTGAGTCATACTCAACACAAACACAATGCATTGAAACCCTGTCAGATCATTCATGAAATTAATGCTAATGTGGTCTCCCATTCTCACCTCTCCTTCACCTTCATTGGTTTTTAGGTGCGTCCACATTGTGTCATTTGTGAAGCAGTGAAAAAAGAAAAGACTGTTATCAATTTTTCTATCATGTCATTTGAAAAAGGATTTGTGGTAGTTCTTATGAATTAATTTGTGTCTGTTTTTGTTAATTTCCCTTTTTCACCCCTGTAGATTCTAGTAGATGTTTTACCAGATTGATATTTTTGTCATAGAATTTGTTTAGCTTTACAAAGCTACATGTAAATAATTGATCAATAATCTGGATTCTTTTTTCTTCTTCTTTTTTTTTTTTTTTGGGGGGGGGGGGGTCTTTTCTTTTTCTTTCTTTTAAGTCGGACTTGGAAAATGAGCCAAGCGGCCATTATGAACAAAGGCAGGACGCTAAACACATTTATTTTTATTTGGCCTTACTAACTCCATTGACCACACTACAACAACCAAGACTCCTTTCACCAGCACACAGGACATACTGTACCTTCTTTGAGGTAACGATTTCAAACAACAACAACAGGTTTTAATTTTACTGTACAGTGTTTCTAAGCACTGTGTAATTGTTAATGTTTTGAGAAATTTGAGCCTTAAGCAGAGACTACCTACATGTATCTACCATATTATACATGGAGGAAATAATTGATTTGTTACTTGTGGTTGTGTGTGGATGGTGATTGCATACCCATACATGTATGTGCATGATAGCAGTTCTGTATGCAGCACATGAGAACCCTACCACTGAGTGTATGACCTTTACAAAGTTTCTCATCTCGAGCGATTACTGAAAAATATTGGTTTCAATCATGTGATAAAACTGATAATTCATGATAATTTATTTCCTGAAGATTTCTCATTTGTTGGTCTTTATTGTGTTGCAATTAAAGTTCAATCTTACAGCACTAAAAACGTACAACATGCATACTGTCCTTCCATGACGAAACAGCATACATAACATTTCTTGCAAAATTGAGTTGTTTAAGTGTGGGTGACTCAGAACATCAAGTTCCACATGTTAAAACTAAAATTAAGGTTTACAAATCTTGCCAAATCTTGCCCAATTCTCTTCCTCTTTTTCTTCATATTCTTCTTCTTCTCTTCCTCCTCCTCTTCCTTCTTTCTTTTTCTCTTCTTCTTCTTTTCCTCCTCCTCCTCCTCCTCCTTCTTCTTCCCTTCTTCTTTTGTTTCTCAGCAATCTCAAGAGTTTTTTTCCTAGCAATTTCAGAGATTTCTGTCACGAACACAAACACACACTTCTAGATCATACATTCTTCAAATGCACTCATGATTCAATTAGTTTCAATTAGATTATAAGTTACAAGTACGCAAAATAAAGTAGCAAATACTAGCAATCAAGTGCAACGTCTACATGAATATTTAGAATAATTTGCCCCTAGGCCAGGGGCCAAACCCAACGCCCACGTTTGCCAAACCAGGGCCCAAACTGCCCCAGGTCAGTGAACCTTGGAATACACTTCCACTGTTCCAGAAAACAACAAAAATGTTCAACACAACAATGTCAACAGTTTTGAGTTATTGAAATGATCGACCTAAAAAATACAGCTACACATTCACATGCACAGTTAGATCTAGGTCCATTTTGGGCAACTCACCGAACAGTCACTCGAACACTCGTGTCATCTTGTTTCTCCGGCATTTTGACTGTCCGTTTCTGGAGTGACGACAAATAATTGCACTTCGTTCATCGACTCAACTTCAATTGATCCGCACAGGTCCTTTGATTGTGTACACAGACATAACACGTTACGCTTGCTTGATCTCCGTCTGTGTAGATTGATAACGGAGACTTTAATAGCTAGCGCTGACCAAGTAGACGGCAATTACGACGTTGCTTCGCATTAGGTACTGAGAATTTGTTTTCTTCAGTCATTGACACGATCTGGCTTGACTCTCAGAAGAAAGAAATGGACTCAAGCTACGCAGCAAGCAAGCGTTCTGCCTATGAGTCACAGCTTACAGGCATGAACGGTAATGGGAATGAACCGAATTTCCCGTTTCCTTGGTCGAATATAATGCATGAAAAAAGCAACCACTTGTTAGTTATAATGTTTCTACCGCAAGATGGCGACATTTCACATTACTCGGTTCAGCGTCTGATCAATATCTATACGGGGCCAAAATAAATTCCTCTCCCTTTCACCCTTAATTCCTCTTCCGTCTTCTCCCCCTCCTAGTCTCTCAGGCACGTAGCCACGGGGGGGGGGGGGGGGGGGGGGGCAAATTTTCCAAGATTGGTTGAACTTTTTTAGACCCCTTCCCAGGACGTCGATCAATTACATGTATGTGCGCCCCCCAAAAAAAAAATTCAACTCTGTCTACGGGCCTGCCTACTCCCCCTCCTTATCCTCCTCATATACCCCTACTATCACTCTTCCCCTCCTCCTTCTATTATATACTCCCGTCTTCCATCTCTTCCTCCACCTCGATTCCCCTCCAACTCTTTTTCTTCTTCTTCTTCTTCTTCTTCTTCTTCTTCTTCTACTTCTTCTTCTTCTTCTTCTTCTTCTTCTTCTTCTTCTTCTTCTTCTTCTTCTTCTTCTTCTTCTTCTTCTTCTTCTTCCGGATCACTGTCCATCATGCACACCCCTTTTTTTACCATGGACCTAAGACTACGGTGCGAAGATGATAATTGTGCAGGGGGGGGGGGGAGAGAGAGAGATGGAGGGGTAACTCCCGCAATAACTAGAGGAAAGATGTGCAAAGAAAGACAGAGGAGACGGTGTGGTGTGAAGACAGAAGACACTTTCAAAAAGAAACTTAAAACCCAACTCTTTCCATCTTGAATCCATAATGTACATTTTGAGTAGCTAAATTTTCTTTTCGTTCATAATATCTTAATTACTGCTCCTTGTTTAATTGTTATGATTTGTATGTTTCTTTTCTGTTGTATAGCGCTCTGATCAGTTTGGCTGTAGTAGCGTTCAATAAGAATCAATTATTATTATTATTAGAGAAAGATGTGCAAAAAAGAGTGAGAGAGAGAGAGAGAGAGAAAGAGTGCGTACGGTAATTCTGTTTGGAGCCAGAAGGGCGTTAACTCGTAATACTTCAACACAGAGTTAACACCCTTCTGGCTCTCAACAGACTATAATGATAAATACGAGAGGGTATGATGAAAGATAAGGTGGTTTTAAGGCACAAACAGTACAACAAAATAACTTTTCACAAAGGATAAACAGCAGAATACGTTTTACGTAATGATAGTGTGGTTTTAAAGATACTTTGTCCCTTTTGCAGCCAACATCAAATTCTGTAGAACTTTTCAGGAATTATGAATATGTCATTTATGTCCTGTGAAATGTTAACGTTAGTAGTGTCCTTATATCCAAATTATGCAAGGTGTCGTGGTCGAGTGGATATGTCACCGGACTGTGGATCACAAGGTCCGCGGTTCAAGTCCCGCCGCGGCACTTAAGTCCTTTGGCAAGACATTGATCTACATTTGCCACTCTCCACCCAGGTGTTAAATGGGTACCCGGTAGGATGCGAAAGCTAATGTGGTCAGATTAGCAATGGCGCTTGTAAAAATGACGCCTGGCTGGAATGCTCCCCAGGGAGTGGAGAATGTGCATACATTGTGTGCGGGTAAGCCTGAATCCAATGACCGGGGTAATCTGTAAAGCGCTTTAAGAGGGCCTGCGGTCCTGAAAAGCGCTATATAAGAACGAGCTATTATTAGTATTATTACTTACTAGACTTCACTATCAGACACTATTGAGTGACTGACTAGCTTTTTTCTTTATTGGTAATAACATAGGCCTACATAAAATGAGCTGTAAAGGGTACATTAGCATTTGTCTACATCAATAACCACTTCTTGTAAGGGCCAAAAATGAACTGATTGAATCTTTGCGCAGCATAAAACGTCCGACCATTCTGTACAATTATTGGCTGAAAATCAAACTATTACTTACTGGCTCTATAGCTCTTAAGTATATTTGACAACTAATAGTCGTTATTTTCCCACTTCAAGACATTTTCAAGCCCCCCCCCCCCTCCCCCGGCTCCCTTTAGGGAAGTTCTAAATTAGTATTATCTTTCAAATGCCGTTGGAATTTAACCTTTTCATTTGTTTGGCCTGCAAATGGGACATAGTACATTTAAGGGAGAGGAATTGATCAGTTTCAATTACGTTTAAAGGCACCAAGGATTACAAATAATATTTATATGAAAATTATGTTACGCCTGCTCATAATGATAGAGTGTCGCGGCCTCAAAACACACACATCAATGACGTTTGATGCATAATGACGCATAATTATTATGAAACAGTGCATGCTGATACAGTATTCTCTGGCTGGGGCGGCAGCGTGGGGGTCAAAAATTCCGTGAAATAACCCCCCCCCCTCCCCCACCCCCTTTATACACACACACACACACACCCTTCTCCGCTTCGACTGGCCTTGTGAATGAAGCCAATACCTGCATGTTGTATGTGTAACGCTGAAATATTAATCACATATTTCATGTTGATCTATAGAGTACCGAAGCTGTGACGTCATAAAAATATATTGGTTAGGAGCCAGAGCAGATACCGGTAACACTGAGTTCCTGTAGGAAATATATATTTATTCAGAAGGTCATATCTAAGCCAATAATTAACATATTCAATTGGTTTTCGACATTTGGACATTATTTTTGATGCTTTTTCGGGAAATGAAGAAAAAATTGAGAAAATTCTAAAAATATAATTTTGATAACGTCACACTTCACCACTCTATTTACAAAGTGCAGTGGTGCTTATCTGTGGTCAATAAATCTGCATCATGTGACAATGGTAAATATTTTGTTTCCTCTACTTGCCTATTTCTGCATGACAATGCATGCGTGAACAATTAATATTGGTATTAATATTTGTAAAGGCAATCGCGGTGTCAGGTTTGGTTTAGTTCGGATGACGCACAATAAAAATATTTGACGCCATATCTTGATTTGCACAAAATTCACAAGCACGTTATCGAATAGTTCTTCTTCAGGTGAAGTTTAAACATCAAAGGACAGCTTATCGAGCTAGATGTGAACATTCCTTCGGACTTCAAAATACGAAGGTAAGAACAGCAACTTAGATGTGTAGAAAGTAAGCTGGGTCGTTTTGATGGGGGATATGTATGCCGTAAACACGGAAGTAACAAACAATCGATAAAACGGCTATGAACAAGTATGAAAAGTGAACGAGTATGAGACGATGATGCAATGAGAATGAAGCAAGAGTGAGTATTAATATTGGTCTAGAGGAAAAAGTTGTAGCACTAATGAGCTGGGGCACGTGATTGATCAGAGAGACATTAAGAAAAGAAAATTAATTTTGTTAATGTGAAAGACTGGCTTCTTTTTCTTTTTTTAAACTCTCTCTCTCTTTAATGGATAATATTACAGAGCCAAATGCCATTTATATAGATATCCATTCTCTCTCTCTCTCTCTCTCTCTCTCTCTCTCTCTCTCTCCTTTTCCTCCCCCTACCCCCCTCTCTCTCTCTCTCTCCCTCTCCCTCTCCCTTTTCTCCCCCTCTCTCTCTCCCTATCTCTCTCAGTCTCTACGTTCCCCACTAACCTTTTCTTCTGCCTGTCCCGATTTATGAAGCCCCTGTTTACGGTGTTAATTTCCCACACTTTTAACCTTCTTTATCAGTAACTCCCCCTCTCTCTCTCTCTCTCTCTCTCTCTCTCTCTCTCTCTCTATATATATATATATATTATAGCTCTTTATGCATGTATATATATATATATTTGTGGAGTGCCAGGATTGTAAAGTGTGATAGACATGAGCATTACAGAAGAACCAACTAGTATTGTTATTACCATAAGTATTATATTTACTAGTATCATTGTTATTTTACTTGGGCTGTATTCTACAGGTCAATATTCTGATCAGCATGGCGGCTAACTTCAGCTCTGCAGAAGACATCTGTGAAGGAGAGAACTGTGAGGCAATCACAGATGTGACGTACTACGTGAAGGAGAAGAAGAAGCTCTGCGATAACTGCGCCTCCACAGAGGGATGCATCGGTAAAGCAAGAAAGGATGGGACCAAAATGTATTGTGTGAGGCATGATAAAGATATTGAATTGTATTGTAAAACACATAATGAAGCACTGTGTTATTCATGCGCAATGATAGATCATCAGCAGCCTTGCGAGCGACAGGATATAGAGCACGCGATCATAGAAAGTAGAACAAAACTAAACATTCTGAAAGAAAAGGCAACGGACCAACTAAAGATTTGTCAAGTTTATGGAGATCAGATTCGCCAGTGTAGGAAAGACACCAACACCCATCTACAAGCTTTGACAGATGAAGTAGATTCGGTAATCAATGAGGCGATCCAAACAGACAAAGGCAGGGAGAAGAAGGATGCGGCAAAAATCAATCAGGAGTTTAATGAGAAGAATAAAAAACTTCAAGAGAAGATTCGAAAGAACGATGAGGAGAGAATGAAGCGACTTGACCTGAACCGTACAAATGCAGAGAAAAGACGAGAACCCATCGACAATAAACAGCATAGTCTTCAAACAGACATTCAACAAATCGCTGAAGAGAAAGAGAAAAGGATTGTAGAATTGGAAAAAACCTGGCAAGATGACACGAAAACCACAGAAAATACAGTACAGACACTTGACGCAGTTCTCGAAGCTGATAAAAATGTCGTCAAAGATGGGCATCATGTGCAGGCATCAGTGAGTGATGAATTGAAGAAGCCACTGAATGAGGATGAGGTGAAACGAATCACCGGTACCATATCGGGTGTGAGGTTTGTGAAGGGTGCTGGGAGAGAGAAGTATGATGGGAGGATTGATGGGTATGATGGGGAGTGGAAGCTCATTGATACAATCGATATCAAAGATAAAATAAGATACCCGTTCATTGTAGGATGCATAGATGAATACAATTTGATCATCTCAGATAGAGTATCACGTAGCTCACATACATACATGTTAGATATGAACATTAAAAAAAATCAGAGAGTGATAACCAGTAATGGTACATCAGGGGTTCTCTCCTGTGCATTGCTGAATGGTGACAAGGTAGTATGCGGTAAAGGGTGTGATGGGCGTACAGGGGACAGTTTGACTGGATGCATCAGTGTGTATGACAGACAATGGTAGCACATCAATGACATCACAATACCAGGAAAGAGAACGATTGATAACACATGGGTGGATGTAGCTGTTGACCAGGATGGGATGATCATCGCTGCTGAGTGGCGTAAGTCTAAGATATACGTCATCAACCCAGCTAGTGGTAAGATCATGAATACCTTCACATGTAAAGAGAATATAAGAATGCACGGTGTACTATCATCAGGTGATATCATAGCTCAACCCTCACCAGCAGATCACAGAGTGTTTATCATCGACAGACAGGGTATTCAAAGGGAAATCCCCCACAATGATGTCATCCTGAATGCCTGCATCGATCCTATGACAGACGACCTCTACGTCGTGACATCAGATGATGAGTGCAAGACGTGTGTGATTGATCAGGTGATGAGTGGGGGTGACATGAAGAAGAGAAGAGTAGCATCATTCCCATTTCCAACTAGACTGGGTAATGGGGAGGGTCACCTTCGTTCATCTCGCGTTATGATGACGTCATCAGGAAAACTGATTGCTTGCGATAGAGAAAACATTCTCGTATTCAAAAAGATAATGAGCCTATAAAGCCTCGTTAACAATTAACGCGGTAAAGTTGTTGTTCGTTTTTTGTTTTGGTCTCTAGCTGTTTACTTTGTTTTGTTACTTTGTTTGCTTTCATCTCTTTTACTTCTTTTAAATTCGTCTAATCTTTTTTTGTTGTAAATATATTGTAATGAGACATATTTGTCATCTTTTGGTTTGATGGTTTTGTTTCTTGGTCTATCAGTAGATTTCATATACGCTAATAGCATGTTAATAGCTGCATTATGATAAGAATTCTGTAGGATTCAAATTTGTTTATTTTGAAGGTTGCTATTTATAAGACATGTCGATATTTAGATGGATTTTGGTTGAATTGAAAAGTTTGTACGCTACTGCTATCCACAGAATGACACATTAAATGTAAATAGCTATACATTGTACTAGTATGTGTTACTTTCGTTCACATGTTTCCTTATTAGATACTATGTTTATCTATTCTATCTTAAATAGATGGAAAAAATGTATAATATTAAAATAAGTTTCAATTGAGGTTTGTGTCAGTTTTGTAATCTGAGATACCATAACATATGCAATGTCATAAAATGTAAATAGCTGCATTGTACTAGTAAATCTATGATTGGTTTATATTTGTCCTTATCATATATTACGTTCATCTATTCTATCTATGATAGAAGAAAGAAAACAAAAGGTTTAATATTTAAAAACGTTTCAATTAAGGTTTTTGTCAGTTTTTTAATGCAAGATACCATACAATATGAACCGTCACAAAATGTAAATAGCTGCATTGTACTAGCATTTCTAAAATTGATTCATATTTTCTTCTCATCTGATATTTTGTTGATCTATTTTATCTTTGGTAAAAACAAATGTTATAAAATCAAGTAAGTGCCACTGCTTGGTAAATTGTGATATGCCAAAAGATTATACACAATATGTGTTCTCATGCAAAGCTGCGTGCACTTAGTATTTTGGTCCCGCACTGCGAATCAAATCGGTTGATTTCTGTTGAATTGTGTAACATAAGATTGTCTTTGTATATTCTGCATACATGCCAGGTAATAATCGTGTATATACCTCTTTACGTGGAGATCATGTGGTACGGTGGTTCCTTCGCTAGACCCTCATAACTCGGTCCAAGGGTAGAGGGTTCGAATCCCGGCTCCAGCCCGTTGCTTGAATAATTTCGCGGTGAACCTCATGCGCAGGCTCTCTTCTTTGGAACCAGTGCGATAATTTTGTTCCTTTACATAAATTACCCCTCCCTTTAGTCATAGACATATCAAGGTTTTTTTTTCATTCATTGTTGAAAATAATTGATAAAATTAATTTCATATGTGGTATGGAAAACATTGCACTGAATCGCCCAATGCATGTGAATCGTTTTCATTTTCTCAGAATATTACTGAAAGGAGTCCGCGGAAGAAAAAAACAATTCTCTCGCATCACTTAAATAATTTGTATTTTTTCTTTCCCAACTTGTTTAGTATTTTGTTCTGTTATGAAACTGGTATTTTGATAAATCGTCCACTGAATGTTATTATTATGATACTAAGTTTTGATATCATTGTGGGGATTAACCATGAAATATATAAGTCTGTTTTCTCTAATAAAACTATACTGGTAGACAGGACGCTACTTATGATTCACATATTCATTGTGATCTATTGCATTTGTCAATGTTCGTTCCGAAATCACAGAATGCGATAAAGAAGTAAAATAACAGAATATGTACAAACAAACCAAACATAGAGGAGAGAGACAAAGAAAGAGAGAGAGAGGCAGAGAAAGAGAGAATAAGAGAGAGAGAGAAAGAAAGAGAGAGAGAGAGAGAGGGGGGGTAAGAGAGAGGGAGAGAGAAAGAGAGAAAGAAAAAGAAGAGAGGGGATAAAGAAAGAGCGAAATAAAGAGAGAGCGAGAGAGAGGGGTCAATAATATGTGCAAAGAGAGGGAGAGAGAGAAAGGGAGAGAGGGGGGGGGCAGTAACTAAAGAAATATGTGCAAAGAGAGAGATAGAGAGAGAGAGAGCGAGAGAGAGAGGAGGCCAATAACTAAACAAATATGTGCAAAGAGAGAGGGAGATAGGAGACGTTGTGAATAGAGAAAGATGTGTACAGAGAGAGAGAGAGAGAGAGAGATTAATAGAGGGAGAGCGTCAACTACTAGAGAAAGAGTACGTACAGTAATTCTGTTTGGAACCAGGAGGGCGTTAACTCATATACTTCAACACAGAGTTAACACACTTCTGGCTCTCAACAGACTATAATGATAAATAAGAGAGGGTATAATGAAAGATAAGGTGGTTTTATGAGACAGAAAATGATCAGTTCCGATTACGTTTAAAAGCACCAAGTATTATAAAATCACTCCTCACAAGACACAAACAGCAGAATACATTGACATCTATATGAAAATTATCATAATGATTGGTATAGTCTTGGCCTCAATACACACACATCAATGTAGTTTTGCATAATTATTATGAAACTTTGTATGCTGTTACAGAATTCTCTGGCTGGTGTGGGGGCGAGGGAGGGGGTCCGAAATTCCGTGAAATCACCCCCCCCCCCCCCTCCTCCACACATAAACACACACATAACACACACGCACACACACGCACACACACACACCCCTATTCGTCTAGCCTAATTGTGAATGAAGCAAATGCATTTTTTATGTGTAACGCTGAAATATTATTCACACATTTCATGTCGATCTATATTTACAAAGTGCCGCGGGGCTTATCTTTTGTCAATACACCTTCATCATTCACAATGATACTTTTTTTTTTCTTCTCTCAGACTTGCCTATTATTTATCTGCGCACCCCCTCCACCCCCCCCCCCCCCCTCCACACACACATACACTCTTCTCCGCTTCGACTGGCCTTGTGAAGGAAGCCAATAAAATCCCTATGTGTAATGCTGAAATATTATTCCTATATTTCATGTCGATCTATTTACAAAGTGCAGCAGGGTTCATCTTTTGTCCTTCATCATGTGACAGTAGTACTTATTCGTTCCCTCTACCTGCCCATTTCTGCACGACATGCAAGCATGCGTGAAAATAGTTGGCTTAATTTGTAAAGGTATTCGTGGTGCCAGGTTTAGTTTAGTTCGGATGGTATTCAATTTAGACGCCATATTGATTTGCAGTAATCACAAGTACATTATCGAATTGTAGTTCATCTTCAGGCACAATTTAAACATAAAAGAACAGCCAATCGAGGAGGTGAAGTTTCTTTCGGACTCCAAAATACGAAGGTAAGAACAGTAACTTAGATGTATAGGAAATGAGCTGGTTCGTTTTGATGGGGGCGTGGACCATATGCCGTAATGGCAGTGAGAGAAAAAAAATATGATAAAACGGTTATGAAACGAGCATAAAACGAGTATAAGACGAGTGAAATGAGAATATAGCGAGAGTGAGTAGTATGGATCTATAGAGGCCTGTACCATTAATGAGCTGGGGCACTTAATATATATATATTCATGAGAGAGAGACATTAATACTGCTTTCAAACTGGCTTCTATCGGAGTCACACCGATGAAAATACCGATTGAATTTTCCTTATGTAAACAAAGGTGAAACCGCCGTTTTCTCCCTGTCGCTTTCTAACTGCAGGGGAAATTCACTCGCTGTGGCGAGCCCTTGCCGGAAGTGAAGAATTATTGCGTAATTATTAAGCCCGCGCTCCATCTAGCTAGCATGCAGCGTGTTCAACCATAAGTCAACAAACACAGCTGGTTACGATAAAGCGCGCGTATACTGCGACCTTTGACCATTTTAATCGCCTTTTTCTCCCGAACGTTTTCATACTGGTCGTTTCATCGGTGTCACACCGATAGAATGATACTGCTTTCTAACTGGCTTCTATCGGAGTCACACCGATGAAAATACCGATTGAATTTTCCTTATGTAAACAAAGGTGAAACCGCAGTTTTCCCCCTGTCGTTTTCTAACTGCCGGTGAAATTCACTCGCTGTGGCGAGCCCTTGCCGGAAATGAAGAATTATTGCGTAATTATTAAGCCCGCGCTCCATCTAGCTAGCATGCAGCATGTTCAACCATAAGTAAACAAACACAGCTGGTTACGATAAAGCGCGCGTATACTGCGACCTTTGACCATTTTAATCGCTGTTTTAATCGCCTTTTTCTCCCGAACGTTTTCTAACTGGCCGTTTCATCGGTGTCACACCGATAGAATGAGAATTTCTCCTGCTCTTGGGCAGGAAAATTTAATCGCCTATTTCTCTTCTTTTCACCTGCTATTTAATCGCCCTTTTCTTCTCTGTTGCTTTCATACTGGCCGTTTCATCGGTTGCGTCCGGATGCATCCGATGAAAATCAGGCCAGTTAGAAAAGGGTATCAGACCAACAAAAAAATCATTTTGCTAATGTGAAAGGCTGTCCTTAAGAAAAATCTCTGTCTTTAATGGGACATTTATATTAAAGTGGCATGTGTCATTTATATCGATATCCCTTCTCTCTCTCTCTCTCTCTCTCATACACACACACACACACACACACACGCAATCTTCCCCCTCTCTCTCTCTCCCTATACGTTCCCCACAAAAAAATCTTCTGTCAGTCACGATTCATGAAGCCCCGTTAACGGTCTTGCTCTACCAATCCTCCTTAGTAACCCCCCCCCCCCCCCCGTCTCTATATATTATAGCTCTTTATACATGACTTTGTACTATTTTTAATGACTTTTTAATATTATTGTATTTTGTGCAGTATCCTTGTATTATTGTATCGGCTGCCATGTACAATTTTTTTTTATACCACAATAAATATAAATATTGTGGAGTGCCAGGCTTGCCAAGTGTAACAGACATGAGCTCTACAGAAGAACCTACTATCATTATTTTTAGTATCATTATCACTAATATTACATTTATTAGTAATATTAATATTTTCATTATTATTTTACTTGGGCTGTGTTCTACAGGTTCATATTCTGATCAGTATGGCGGCTAACTTCAGCTCTGCAGAAGACATCTGTGAAGGAGAGAACTGTGAGGCAATCACAGATGTGACGTACTACGTTAAGGAGAAGAAAAGGCTCTGCGAAGACTGCGCCTCCAAAGGGGGATGCATCGAGAAAGCAAGAAAGGGTGGGTCCAAGCTGTATTGTGAGAAGCATGATAAAGATATGGATATGTATTGTAAAACCCATGGTGTAGCACTGTGTTATTCATGCGAGATGATATATCACAATGAGCTGTCTTGCGAGCGACAAGATATAGAGGGCGCGATCATGAAAAATAAAGCAATACTAATCATTCTGAAAGAAAATGCAAAGGACAAATTAGAGCTCTGTCGAGTTTATGGAGATCAGATTCGCCAGTGTAGGAAAGACACCGACAACCATCTACAAGCTTTGACAGATGAAGTAGATCTCGTAATCAATGAGGCGATCCAAACAGACAAAGACAAAGAAAAGGAGGATGCTGCATTAATCAACCAGGAGTTTGATGAGAAGAATCAAAAACTTCAAGAGGAGATTCGAAAGAACGATGAGGAGAGAATGAAGCGACTTGAACTGAACCGTACAAATGCAGAGAAAAGACGAGAACCCATCGACAATAAACAGCAAGGTCTTCAAACAGACATTAACAAAATCGCTGAAGAGAAAGAGAAAAAGATTGTGGAATTGGAGAAAACATGGCAAGATGACACGAAAACTGCAGAGAATACAATAAAGACACTTGACGCAGTTCTCGAAGATGATAAAAATGTCGTCAAAGATGGGCATCATGTGAAGACTTTAGTAGGTGATAAACTAAAGAAGCCACTGGATGAGGGTGAGGTGAAACAAATCACTAGTACGATATCGGGTGTGAGGTTTGTGAAGAGTGCTGGGAGAGAGAAGTTTGATGGGAGGATTGATAGGTATGATGAGGAGTGGAAGCTCATTGAAACAATCAATGTCAAAGATAAGATCAAATTCCCGTACATTGTAGGATGCATAGATGAATACAATGTGATCATCATAGATTGCCTATTTGGTAGTAAACATACTTACATGTTTGATATGAACACTAAACACAGTCAGAGAGTGATAACCAGTCGTGATACATCATGGGTTCTCTCATGTGCGTTGCTGAGTGATGACAAGGTGGTATGCGGTAAACGCAGCGAAAGTACAGGTGACAGTTTGACTGAATGCATCAGTGTGTATGACAGACAATGGAAGCACATCAATGACGCCACAATACCAAGAAACACAAATTATCATAGCACACGAGTGGATATAGCTGTTGACCAGGATGGGATGATCATCGCTGCTGAGCAGTATCAGTCTAAGATATACGTCATCAACCCAGCTGATGGTAAGATCAGGGATACCATCACATGTAAGGAGAATATGATGATGTGTGGTGTAATATCATCAGGTCACATCATCGCTCAACCAGCAGGTCGCAGAGTGGTGTCAATGGTCATCATCGACAGACAGGGTGGTCAGAGGGAAATCCCCCACAGTGATGGAACCCTGAGTGCCTGCATCGATCCTATGGCAGACGACCTCTACGTCGTGACATCAGATGATGAGTACAAGACGTGTATTATTGATCAGGTGATGAGTGGGGGTAACATGAAGAAGAGAAGAGTAGCATCATTCCCTCTACGGATAGATATGAACCCCCGGGATAAACGGGTGAGTTACATTGTAACATCGCGCGTTATGATGACGTCATCAGGGAGTATGATTGCTTGCCATGGAGAAAACATTCTCGTATTCAAAAAGCTATTGAGCCTATAAAGGCCAAATTTTACTATTTTCCCGGTACCCGGAATCTTTCGGGAATCTCATGAACTAATGACCGTTACTGGCATTGTTCGTTTCTTTACGGGAATGCCTAAAATCACGACTCCAATTTCGACCGATCAGGTCTTTTTAAAGGCGTCAATGTAATGCTCTTCACGTGAATGTATCTTACTATAACACAGAGCTCAGTTAGTGCGCAAAGGAACTTTATATCTGAACAAGTCATGAACGAGTTCATGTTGCTTCATGCTGATTAAGTATGCTTACAAAATCTGAAAGGTTAATAGGAACCAAATACAGTAACATTTATCGCTCGAGTCAGTCCCCTGATTAAATCACTAGTGACAAGTTTAATATGTATTTTGACATGTAACTCATTGAGATGTAGGTCCTGTTTTGACAAAACCAATCCTATATCACTGACATCAATTGTTTATTTTGTTGTATTACCTTTCGCTTTATTATAAATTGTAAATAGCCAATCATACGTAGTACGTTAAGATTGATTTTTGTGGATTGTTCGTGTTGCTAAGAAACGTGTTAGTCATTGATATGTAAGGCCTGTTTTGACAAAACCAATGCCAAAACAATGACATAAATCGTACGTTGTTTGGTTTTTGTTTGTATGAGCTATTGATTTTGGAATCTATCATAACTTGTAAATATCCACATCATACATAGTATATTAAGACTGATTTTTATTGATTTTTAGTGTTGCTAAAAACATGTAAATCATTGATATGTAGAGCCTGTTTTGACAAAAACCAATGCTTTTAAACGATGACATAAATTGCACGTTGCTTTATTCGTTTGTTTATATTAGCTTGTTTTTTTTGTAATCTATAATGAAAATAGCTATTTTATAGTTAATGTTTGTAAAAGTGAACTTTATTGATGTTTGTTGTAACTAAGAAACTTAATACGTTATGGGGGACCTATTTGCACGTCTTTGTCATATGTTTTTTTTTTTTTTTTGGGGGGGGGGGGGAGGATTTTTTTTAATCTGTCGTAAATTGTAAACAGCTATACATACTCAATAATAAATGACCTATTTTGACAAAACAAATGCCATGACAATGAAAGAAATTGCACGTTATTGCTTTATTTGTTTGTTTGTATGAGCTTGTTTTGGGGGTAATCTTTATTAGAAATAGCTGCATTATACTAAATATGTCAAAGACTGAACTTCAAATTGATTTTCGTCTTGCTTTGACAAATGAAATACAAAATACATAATTATGTTACATGTAAATACTTGATATGTATTATGACTAAGAAAATGCTATAATAATGACACAAATTGTTTTTGTAACATATCATATTATCATGGAAATAGCTCCATTGTTCCGTATAATTTTATAAGATTCAATGTTGATGACTTTCATTCTGTTATTATATGATAAATTTAAACTTCGAATATGTATTTGGATGAATGAAATGCTACATAACATACCAATGAAATATTCTGTACAGCATCTAGTCTGTATACTTTACACATAGACATTGCAGTCGAATGAATACAACAACAATTAATCTAAATAATTCATGGATGTTATTTTGTTGTACATATACTGTAATGAGACATTTTTGTCAAGTTTTTGGTTTGATGGTTTTGCTTCTTGATCTATCAATAGACTTCATATACCTTAATAGCATGTCAATAGCTGCATTATGATAAGAATTAGGTACTATTCAAATTGTTGATTTTGCAGGTTGCTATTTATAAGACATGTCGATATTGAGATGGATTTTGGTTGAATTGAAAAGTTTTTACGTTATTGTTATCCACACAATGACACATTAAATGTAAATAGCTACACATTGTACTAGTATTTGTAACATCTTAAATAGAAGGGAAAAATTAATATTGAAATAAGTTTCAATTAAGGTTTGTGTCAGTTTTGTAATCTGAGATACCATAACGTATGCAATGTCATGAAATGTAAATAGCTGCATCGTACGAGTAAATCTAAGATTCGTTCATATTTGTCCTTACTATGTTCATCAATTCTATCTATGATAGAAAGAAAAACAAGTTTAATATTCAAAAACGTTTCAACTAAGGTTTGTGTCAGTTTTTTAATGCAATATATTATACAATATTCACCGTCACAAAATGTAAATAGCTGCATTGTACTAGTATTTCTAAAATTGATTAATTTTGTTTCTTCTCATTATATATTTTGTTAATCTATTGTATCTTTGGTAAAAAAAATTGTAAAAAATCAAATAAGTTCCACTGTTTTGTAAATTGTGATATGCCAAAAGATTATACACAATATGGGTTCTCATGCAAAGCTGCACTCAGTACGAATCAAATTGGTTGAATTCTGTTAAATTGTGTAACATAAGATTATGTTTGTGTGTCCTGCGAACATGCCCGGTAATGATCGTGTACCTTTTTACGCGTGGAGATCACGTGGTACTGTGGTTCCTTCAATAGACTCTCATAGCTCAGTCCATAGGTAGAGGGTTCGAATCCGGCTCCAACCCGTTGCTTGAATAATTTCGCATTGAACCTCATGCGCAGACTCTCTTCTTTGGAACCAGTGCGATAATTTGTGTTAATCACATAAATCATCTCTTCCTTTAATCATAGACATATCAAGGTTTTTTTCATTCATTGTTGAAAGATATTGATAAAATTAATGTCATATGTGGTATGGGACACATTGCACTGAATCGCCCAATGCATGTAAATCGTTTTCCTTTTCTCACAATATTACTGAAAGGAGTCCGTGGAAGAAAAGTCATTCTCTCGCATCACTTAAATAGTTTGTAATTTCTTTCCCAACTTGTTTAGTATTTTGTTTGTTATGAAACTTGTATTTTGATAACACTTCCACTGTATTTTATTATTATGACACGATGTTTTGATATGATTTTTTGGATTAACCATGAAATTAATATATAAATCTGTTTTCTGTAATAAAACTATACTGGTAGACAAGACGCCAATTATAAATCACATATTCGTTGTGATCTATTGTATTTGTCAATATTCGTTCCGAAATTACAACATATGCGATAAAGAAGTAAAATAACAGCATATGTACAAACAACAAATAGAGGGGGGAGACAGAGAAAGAAAGAGAGGCAGAGAAAGAGAGAGAGAGAGAAAGAGAGAGAGAAAGAGAGAGAGAGAGGTCAAAGAGAGGGAGAGAGATAGAAAGAGAGTAGTAGAAAGAAAAGAGGGGATAAAGGGGATAAAGAAAGAGAGAAAGAAAGAAGAGAGAGCGAGAGAGAGGTGTCAATAACTAAAGAAATATGCGCAAAAAGAGAGAGGAGACGTTGCGAATAGAGAAAGAGGTGTAAAGCGAGAGAGAGCGAGAGAGAGGGGGTCAATAACTAAAGAAATATGTGCAAAGAGAGAGAGAGAGAGAGAGAGGGGGGGGGGGGTCATTTACTAGAGAAAGAATGCGTTCGGTAATTCCGCTTGGAACCAGAAGGGCGTTAACGCATAAACTTAACACCCTTCTGGCTCTCAACAGACTATAATGACAAAAGAAAAGGGGGTTTTAAGGGAGAGAAAATGATCAGTTCCAATTACGTTTAAAAGCACCAAGTATTACAAAATCACTCCTCACAAAGCACAAACAGCAGAATACATTGACATTTATATGAAAATTATCATAATGATGGTATATTATTGACTGTCTCGGCCCTAATTCACACACACAAATGACCTTTTGCGAAATTATTATGAAACAGTGCATGGTAATACAGAATTCTCTGGCTGGTGTGGGGTCATGGGAGGGGGTCCGAAATTCCGTGAAATTACCCATCCCTCCGTAAAACCATAGGGGCACCCTCCCCCTCCTTCCCACACCCCTTCTTCGATTCGACTAGCCTTGTGAATGAAGCAAGTGCATTTATTTTGTTAAACGCTGAAATATTATTCACACATTACATGTCGATCTATATTTACAAAGTGCCGCGGGGCTTATCTTTTGTCAGTACACCTTCGTCATTCACAATGGTACATATATTTTTTTTTCCTCTCAGACTTGCCGATTATATATCTGCACTCCCTCCCCCCCCCCCACACACACACACAGACAACCACACACTGGCCTTGTGAATGAAGCCAATAAAATCCTTATGTATAACGCTGAAATATTACTCACATATTTCATGTCGATCTATGTACAAAGTGCAGCGGGGGTTATCTTTTGTCAATACACCTTTATCATGTCACAATGGTACATATTTTTCCCCTCTACTTGCCTACTTTTGCACGACATGCAAGCATGCGTGAAAAGTATCGTTGGCATGGTGAAAGCATTCGTGGTGTCAGGTTCGGTTTTGTTTGGATGGTATTCATTTGGACGCCATCTTGATGTGCACAAATCACCAGTACATTATAGAATAGTTCTTCTTCAAGCGAAGTTAAAAAAAAACAAAGAACAGCCAATCGAGGATGTGAACTTTCTTTCGGACTTCAAAATACGAAGGTAAGAACAGCGAATTAGAAGTGTAGGAAAGGAACTGGGTCGTCTTGATGGGGTTGTGGATAATACATTATGTTGTAAACACGGGAAAGAGAGAAAACTGATCAAACGGTTATGAAACGAGCATAAACCGAGTATCAGACGAGGTTAATGAGAATGGATTAAGAGGAAGAAAATGGAAAAATCAATGAGCTGGGTCACGTTATATACATGTATATGGTGGAGTGCCAGGATTGTCAAGTCTGACAGACATGAACTCTACAGAAGAACCCACTATTCTTTTTGTTTAACTATTATTATTATTATTATTATTATTACATTTAGTAGTAATTTCCTTTTCCTTCCGAAAGAAAATAGCAGGAGGGAGAAAGAGAGCTAGAGGGAGAGAGACTCAAAAAGAGGGAAAGACAAGATTAATAGTCAGTCCGTAGCCTGCTAGGATTAGTTGCACCAGGGAGGTGATAGAAAAGGAGTGGAATCAAGCCGCTCTTCTTTGACCCCATGCTCCAAGCCGCCGTAAAGTAATGCGCTAATCTGCAACTGTTCACCAGGTGGTGAGATAAAAAAGCGCATGAAATTTCAGGATTTAGAATTCCTACATCAGAAAATGGTATCCCAGCAAACTTTTGCTGTCCCTTTCAATGATTTGTTCATCAATAATATTGTTGAATGTGTGAATGTGTAATGAGTTGAACAAGCGAACACCATCTTGTGTAATTTCATCCCCTTTTCCAACTGTAGAAATACCAAAAAATAGTTTCCTCTCCTTCTGTATCACCTCCCTGGTTGAACATTCTGATGGTCAGTGGTGGCACCCAGGCCCCTCTATGAGGCTGTTCACACCGCAATGAGATAGCGCGGTCTATCGTAGCACCCCCTTTTTTCTAGCGCGCGCTAGACCGCGCTATCTCTCGTGGACCACCCCCAAGAGGTGCTCCAGTGGCACGCCGTTTTGGCTCGCCGCGGCTCGCTGTTGGGCGGACCGAAACGACGTTGTACCTTCCAAACCGCAGAGATAGCGCGGTCTAGCGTGCGCTATCTCTGCCGGTGTGAACAGCCTCTATATCTATCTAAGTATCTTCTCCCGGTTCGGAGGTTGATTGCAACATCTCTCCATTTCACTCTATCTTCTGCCATTATGGTGCACTCTTGCAGTTTTAGTCCACTCCAGTTCTTGACATTCTCTTCCCAGTTGATTCTGGGTCTCCCTTTGGGTCTACTCTCTTCCACTCTTCCTTCCAATACATCGTTAAAGAGGCTTTGGTGCCTTTTAACATGACCAAAGTATTTGATTTTTCTCTCCTTTACTAATCCTACTACACTCTTAAAATGTTGGGTAAATTTAGTTGGGTAATTGTTGGTTGGTTAAAAAAATTCGTTATTCTGGGCTATTATTACCCATTTAAGCATTTAAGTGTTTTAACCAATATTGGGCAATTATTTTTACTTAATTATTGGGCGGATATTTACCAACAGTATTGGTAAATGAGGGTTGGGAACCAGTTGCCCCGTAGTTGTGTAATTTTGCCACATTTCCTTTGCGAGTTGGGTAAATTTTGTTGGGCAACTGATGGTTGGGTAGAAATTCGCCTAGAAATTTACCAACATTATTTTGCAAATTAGGATTGAGTAATTTTTGCCTGTAGTTGTGTAATTTTGGCACATTCCCACTGCGAGTTGGGTAAATTTCGTTGGGCAACTGATGGTTGGTCGAGAAATCGTTTCCAAAGTTGGGTAATTTTTATCCCAATCTATTTCAGGGCATTATATTTACCCAATTATTATACATTTAGCAACAACATCGTTCCAAGGAGTTGAGAGCAATTTACCAAGTAGTTGGGTAATTGTTAGATGCTGAGGAATATTACTCATCACCACTTACCCAATGTGACTTTGCTCAAATTTTGTTTGCTCATATTTGGGTAATAATTGACCACCGCCTCTTACCCAATTTTACTTTGCTCAAATTTTTGTTTGCTCATATATTGGGTAATAAATGACCACCGCCTCTTACCCAATTTTACTTTGCTCAAATTTTTGTTTGCTCATATATTGGGTAATAAATGACCACCGCCTCTTACCCAATTTTACTTTGCTCAAATTTTTGTTTGCTCATAATTATGCTGAGTAATAATTACCCATCACCACTTACCCAATTTTACTTTGCTCAAATTTTTGTTTGCTCATATATTGGGTAATAAATGACCACCGCCTCTTACCCAATTTTACTTTGCCCAAATTTTTGTTTGCTCTTATGCTGAGTAATAATTACCCATCACCACTTACCCAATTTTACTTTGCTCAAATTTTTGTTTGCTCATATATTGGGTAATAAATGACCACCGCCTCTTACCCAATTTTACTTTGCCCAAATTTTTGTTTGCTCATATGCTGAGTAATAATTACCCATCACCACTTACCCAATTTTACTTTGCTCAAATTTTTGTTTGCTCATATATTGGGTAATAAATGACCACCGCCTCTTACCCAATTTTACTTTGCCCAAATTTTTGTTTGCTCATATGCTGAGTAATAATTACCCATCACCACTTACCCAATTTTACTTTGCTCAAATTGTGTTTGCGCATAATTGGGTAATAATTGACCACCGCCTCTTACCCAATTTTACTTTGCTCAAATTTGTGTTTGCTCATATGCTGAGTAATAATTACCCATCACCACTTACCCGATTTTACTTTGCTCAAATTTTTGTTTGCTCATAATTGGGTAATAATTGACCACCGCCCCTTACCCAATTTATTTTGCCCATATTTGTGTTTGCTCATATGCTGAGTAATAATTACCCATCACCACTTACCCAATTTCACTTTGCGCCTTTTTTTTGTTTGCTTATATAGGGTAGTAATTGACCACCGCCTTTTACCAAATATATTTAGCTCAATTTTCTTTAGCTCACAATATGCTGTGTAAATATTGCTATGAAAAATTGAAATTATCTCTCCTGTAATTGTAACCATTTACTTCTATTTTAAAATTATAATAACAGAGTGTTGAAGCGACGATGAATTTGTGCGAGTTTGATGCTGAAAGAGTCCAAGATTTATCTTTTGTGAAAACTGAGCCATCTTAACCATGTAGGCCTATAGAGTTACATAATCTACGTAAGTAATGATCATGGAACGTACACGCTATCATCGTCAATTACGCGCATGCGTAAATGGCAGTGGAAACCTTCGATGGGGACTAGACTTACGTTTAACCAGACTTGGGTAAAGTTTGCCTGGTATTGGTCTTGGGGTAGCGCGCACATGGCCTGGTCGCTCGCGATCAGCATGCCATGCGCAGTACTATTTCTATTTACTCGGTATAGCCGGCGCGGTCTTCCCGGCCCGGGAGCTCGAGCTATATGATACACCAACGTAACTAGCAGCCTGTACGTAGTACGTACGTATATACGCATCATATCGGAGTCTTGCATGCTAGAGCCTGAGGGTCTAAAAATGGAGCTCGACAACTGCTGCGGAGATAGTTCAAGTGAAGATGGGTTCATAGACCCTCTCACCAAAATCGTTCAAAGGTGGGGATGTCCGTCAGTGTTAAAGATACTAGAAGGTACGTTCACATCTTATTGAGATTAGAAGTTTAGAACATGATCAACAGGTACTTGCTGTAGACTTGTTCCCATATCCATAACACATGGGCAACATGTAGACTAGTTCTATATGCCTCAGCAATGGTTAATGAATACGCTTCAATTCAATTGGTCTATTAAACTTTGCCTCAAATTTGCTCTTTTAATGCATTTTTTACTAATCCAAACTAATATTTGATTGATATAGATATCAAATTCAAATTGTACTGTTTCCATGAATTTTAGATCACAAATGAATATTTAAAAATATTTTGTTCAAGATTTTACAAAACCCAAAGGCCAAAACCCGGATTTCTGTGCTGTTTCCTGCTACAATACATACATAACACAATACCCTCCATTTTCTATGGATCATGGGTTGTATGGGGTCCAATCACAGAACTCTTAAATACATATTTAAGAGTTCTGTGGGTCCAATACATTGGACCACATACTTGTAGGTGTGTACCCAGATAGTATTACAGTACGTGGGACTGGTGTAATTTTGAACAATTATCTCTGTTATCTGAAATTGGTATTACTATACTAGATCTAGTCTAGGTCTAGATCTAGATCTAGGCCTACTTATATTTAATAATCAACACTGTACTGAATGATTCATCAGAAAATTGAAGTTGTCAAATAATGTACAATTTTATGAACATTATTTTGTGGAAGATCATCTTTCATTTTCCTGTAGATCTAGAAGTCTAGATTTCAAAAAGTGAGACAATTTGTCTTGCCCATTGCCATGTTAAGGATTTTGCCCTTTCATTTTCTACAGGACTTTGAAATCCAAACACTCTAAAAAAATGTTGGGCAAGTGCCCAACTTTTACCCAACATGAGGGCACTTATGTGTCCGACTAACTATTGGGTAAATTAAAGATTTTGCATGATTTACCCAGTGTTGGATGAAAAGAAATTACCCAACTTTTAACCAACAAAATTTACCCCAATAGGAAATTCACCCAATTCTCACCATAATGTGTAGTATATTCGACACTAGTTGGGCAAATTATTTCATCAGTAACTACATGGTTGGTAGAAAATAACCCAATTATTGGACAAAAATGACCAACTTTAATTTGCCCAAAAATATTACCCAATTATTTCATCGGTAACTACATGGTTGGTAGAAAATAACCCAATTGTTGGACAAAATTTGCCCAACATCAGTTTTACCAAGTAACACCTACCCAACTTATTTCTGACCTTTTATTAGGTAACTTCATACAGTAAATGGTTGGGAGAAATTATTTGACAAAAACGCGCCAAACTTTGATTTGCCCAGTAACATCTGCCTAACTTTGTTTTACAGAGCATAGACTCTACATCCTCTTGGTTTTAAATGGGGCTATTAATTATGTGCTATTGCGATATTCCTTGTCACAACTAAAAGGCAGTTGACCCACATTTTAGCCCATATTAATAGCCTAATTCAAAACCAAGAGGCTGTGGTGGTTTTCGAAATTGCAGTGACCTCGCCGTAGTACACGAATGAGCAAAATTTTTAACATGGGTACATTTTTTCTCATTTAAAAAAAATCTTTTTCTGAAAATAATTTTTAAATATGGAAAAATTACAGATGCTTAAGCCACCAAATTATGCCCACAAAATTGTACACTATTTTACTACATGTCCAGATTTCAATGAAATCATTAGAACCGATGGACGGATTACCATCCAAACTTGGGACATGTACATGTATCTTGCAAGTTGCAAAGCCAACGAACTGATTCGATTTTGGGATGGAGGTGCACATGGAGGAAGGACATTAGTTAGTACAGGATTAACTGTCCTATTTTGCTTCATATCAGTGAAATGTTCCAGCACATGCATTTTTTTTAATGTTTCACACCACTGAACAATAAGCTGTACAAAAGAATTATTAAACACCACAAATTATCTTTTCTAGGATAAACAATTGTCAGTTGCCTCTATTCAAGGTAACACACTATAATTTATATATGGTTGTATGGTACTGTAAGTGGCCTGTGAAAGGCTTGAGTGCTAGACTTTTTGAGAAACCCTGGTCAGATAAAGCTAGGTTATTTGTCATACTAAAGCTGAGAAACATGGCTACTAATGCAGACAATATCATGGCAGCCGCAAAAGGTTGAAAAAAAAACAATTACCGGTATGGCAGTTTAAAGTTGAAGTAATAGGCATGACAGTGCACATGGAGAAGACATATGATTATCAATGAATTAGTAATGTTAATTAACCAATCAGCATACATTGACCTCTATGCTAACTCTCAAATCATTCTGATTCATTTGGTAAGTTGAATGACTTTCTTTGAGATCAAATTCATTGCTGATGCAACTAATCTTTATACTTTAAATAGGCCCCTACATTGTTAAAAATTAGGCACAATTTGACTAAACTAAGGTGATTACTAGTATGACTTTAGAAAAGGTTTCCATTCTTAATTTGATTGTGTGGATGTTAGTAACATCACCTGAAAATAAATAGCAATTAGTTGATACAATTCGCTAGTATGATCTAAAAGTAAGTTTTCTATACGAAGACCAAATTTTCGAGAAAATCGCATTTGAAAATTCAGATTTTCATAGACCCTTGTGGAATAAGAAAACATTGATTATGCGATTTATTCAAAATGGAAGATATTTTAGCTGGAACATGAGCAAATGTTTACAGCTTATCATTATCTAAAACATATACTTTTGTTTAATTTGCGCAACCATACGTGTGTTTGTGGTATTATATGAAAACAATCAGTTTATGCTGCACTAAGCCTTATTTATCAATCTCTCCCTCTTCTTCTCCAGATAATGAAGTTGATGTGGAAACCCTTCCCCTTCTAAGTGAAAGTATAATCACATCCTTCATACCCAAGATTGGACCTCGATTGAAGTTTCTCGCTGGGTGGCGTGCAGAGGTAGGCCCTAGATGTGGCACAATATCTCACTATGGATAGTTACAGATGCTTTCAGTGTCTTGATTTAATTAGGGGGGATATTTCTTGCCTATTCCATCATTTAAAATACACACATACAACAACCAGGGGAAAAAATGTAAGTATAACATGCATGCAAGGGGCATGTAGACTAACATTTCGTACATTATCGGGATATAGAAAACATCTCATTTCAAAGCACGCTGCACGGATAAAGACGTCAAGCACAACTACAAAAGCAGTTCCAGATCACCAAAGTGAAACCTGTTATGAAGGATCTGTTCTAGGAAAGAATAACAACACTGAAGGGAATTTGGAACAACTGCACCAGGAAAAGGCATTGTTTGTTGGAGAAAGCAGTGAGCAGGAAGATGTCTCTTTTGAAACGCAAACAGAGAGACTACCTGATATTGCAGCAAAGTTTGTAGCAGAACTCAGGGCAAGGACTAATGTGCCTGCTTCACACACCAACAAGGTCATTCAAACCGCACAAGATTTGGTTATTTCTGTGTTACAAACTGTGCAACAGGATGTGATGGATATCTTAAGTGAGCCACAATATGCAGCTAACAGTGAGCTGAGATCTGATATACAAGATGTATTCGAGAATTCAAAGAATCCATTTTCAGAGCTCATGTCAGATACTCAACAGAAAAAATATTTCTCTGAGAAAGGTGATTTCATTCAGCCTTGTGAGGTGTTGTTGGGAACTTGCTTAAAACCAAAAATTGATCAAAAGACAGGTGATCCACTGCAAAGCACACAAAAAGAAACCTTTCAATATATACCACTAGCTGACACTATTAAACAATACTTAGAGCGACCAGGAGTAATGAACGCCATACTGTCTCAAAAAGGATCAAAAGATAATGATGTTTTGTATTCATTCAACGATGGTCACTATTATAAAAGGCAGGAAGCTACTGCTAGACAAGACTGTGAATTCTTAGTGCCTCTGTTGTTGTACAATGATGAGTTTGAGACAGCCAATCCGCTTGGGTCAAAACGCGGCAAACACAAGGTAAGTGCCTTTTATACAAGTGTGTTATCCCTTCCCAGGAAATACCAGGCTAGGCTGGAAAATATCATGCTCACAGCTATGATCACGTCTCCGCTTTTGAGTAAATATGGCATCTCAGAAGTTTTGAAGGTAATCAAGGATGATCTGCAGCAGATGTGGACTGATGGACTCACTATCAAGTGCAAAGAGTTTGAGGGTAGGGTCAAACCCTACTTATTCCAAGTTGTAGGGGACAATCTTGGCATTCATGCCATGCTGGGATGTACAACCTGTTTCCGTGCCAACTATTACTGTAGATTCTGTAGAGGCCATCGCTCGTTGCTTCAGAAACAGCCAAAAGAGGATGCCCAATATCTCCGTGATGAAATAAACTATGATACTGATCTTCAAAAGCCCTTGTCAGAATCTGGCTTGAAGCATGCAACAGTTTTGAATGAATTGCCTTACTACCATTCCACCCAAAACTTATGTCCAGATGTAATGCATGATTTTACAGAGGGAGTCTTGCCCCTGGAAATGCACCTTGTTTTGAGTAAACTTGTTCAGAAGGGTTTCATAACACTGGATGAGGTGAACAGTAGAATATCCTCATTCAATTTTGGCTTTGTGGACCGCAAAAACAGACCAAGCCCAATCAGGCAGGCATCACTGAAGAATCCATATTCTGCCAGTGGACAGACATCAGCACAGATGACGTGCCTTGCATACAACATCCCTCTCATGTTAGGAGACAAGATTGATGAGATGTGTGATGAGTGGGAACTCTTACTGTCAATCATTGACATCTTCAAAATCATTATGAGTCCCAGTATCAGTAAGTCTGCCATCTATGTCCTGAAGGCAATGATTGATGATCACCACAGGCTCTTCATGCAGCTCTTCCCTGAAGCTAGTCTAACTCCGAAGCAGCACTTTCTTGTGCATTACCCACGTGCACTGAAACACCTTGGGCCACTGACCCAGTATTCAGCATTGCGTTTTGAAGCAATGCACAGACCTTTCAAGCAGATTGCCAGTGTATCTTGCAACTACCAAAACATTGTCAAAACATTGGCTAACAGATACCAAATGGCACGGTGCTACAGGTCAGTATCAAATCAGTCACTGGATAGCCAAGATATCAATGTGTCACAGCAAGCTGCAGCAATGCTTGGTGATCTACTTGATGATGAGGCACTTTGCAAAAAAAATAACTGTGGAAGGGGAACCGAAGTTACAGTTGCTGGGAAAGTGGACATTCATGGATATGAGTTCCGGGCAGGTGTTGATGTACTTCTATATTGGACTGATGATAATGGACCCACGTTTGGACGTGTTCAGCATATTGTAGTGGTGCAAGAAAAGTTGTATCTGCTCCTTCGGCTGTATCAGACCTTGTACTTCAACAGACATGTTGAAGCATTTGCAGTACAGGTGGGCAGAGAGGAAGCACAAGCTGCTGTTGAATGGTGTGACCTGTTTGATCACAGGCCAGTCAATGCTGTCCAGTCCTATAGTGGAAGAGGGCGCTGCTTGTATATTGTGGTGCACCATTCATTCATCTAGGAACAAGAAGGTACGTGTAGGCAACCCGTTGCAAGCAAGTGATATATTTTTACAACTAGACATTACAGGTGCACTTGCAAATTTTGTCTTAGAGAACAGAACCAAAACAAAGCAAAAGAAAGAAACTGTTATTCCAATTACAATTATATCTATGAATCAGTTCTTAGTGTATCATTCTACACATTTTGATTGAAAAAATAGCTAAGAAGCTAACCTTGATCGATCTGTACTGACTTGCTAACAAATTTTGATTATTCCAATGAAAATTTTTACAGTAAATATCTGGTTTGAATTTTTTAACTCGTTATTAACTTCATTGTTTCTGTATCTGAAAATGTGTCTGTTATATTTGCATTCATTCATATTATGTTGTAATTTCTTAAATGTACCATGACTCATGCCAAGTTTTTCTAGCATATGTACTTCATTGAGGCCCCGGAAATGTGCTATTTTTTACCAATGCATGTTCCTGCCTAAAGTGAAAGTTCCTAACTGGATATTATTATATTATAGATGTACTGAAGAAGCTTCGGCTCATGAGTGACCACTTTTCAATTATGGGTTTGCTTTAAATAGGACAAGGGTACAGAAACAGTGAGAATGATTTTCCCCTTCAAGGAATAAACTTGATACTAAAGTCTAACCTGGGGCTGTTTGTGTCATTAATAATGTAAAGAATAATCAGTCATTTACATGTACATTGAAAGTTCAATTATTTTTCATTTATTTATTGTAGTATCATGCTGCAAATCAACAAAGCATGGAACAAGCATCAACGTCGACAAGAAGCCCATCAGTGTTCTCCTTAGATGACTGCTCAGATCTCTCTTGTGTAACAGGAAGTGAGTGGAGTCCCAGACAAAGCCCTTCCCAGCCCAGTTTGGATACGCCACTTTACGACTCCCCAGAATCCAAGAGTCCTGATCAACATCCTCCCCTGAAACGGGTCAAGAAAGTGCATTTCGTAAGTTTATGTATATAGTGGGCTGATACAATTGAAGAGTGGGCATGTCGAGTCACCATCATTCATCAGTTTTTATGCCTCCAACACATAAGGGTGCCGGAGGCATTATGTCTTGGAGTTATCTGTCTGTCAGTATTTCTGACAAGCAGCAGGGCTCAAAGGTGAAATGTCAGTTCAAAGGTTATTCAAGTTTTTACTAAAAATACCATTTTATTTCTACATCTGCAGAATGGCTAGTGATATGATTTGGTAGGTACATTTTGGTATGAATGAATAAAGGAATGTTATGGAAAATGTTTGGTTGGGGTTATGGGTTTTAAGCTAGTCTAAGGTCAGTTTCAAGGTTTCATTGAAATTTTTTATCAGAACAAAGTTTGCAAGGAATGCCCAGTGAGTGATTTATGATGGGCTTATTGTAGGAGGTCGGACAGCCAGAGATATACCCACCGACTGCATGCTGTCACATTTCACTTGTTTATTCTGAATTTACTGATCTTTAAAAAAAAAATCCTTTATCTGTTGCAGAACATTGCTTGTATATTGAGAGAGACCACCATGGGAAGAGCAGCATTAAGGAACATCAATGCTACAAATCTCTGCAGCAAAAGGGACCGGCATACTGTTGTGGATATGTTGACTCAGTACCTGATACGGGAGTATGGTACCAAGCCAAGCTCATTTGTGAAGGCATCAATGGCCCATGCCATTGTGACAAGCTTTCCTTTCTTAAAAGATCCAGAATCTCCACTTGGCTATGTAAGTCCTGTCCATGAATTGCTTTCCTTAATATATGTGACCTCAGGTATGGCTCAGATCACCACTTTTTTTCTGGACTGATTTATGGATTGATTCTTACCACAGCGGGCATTTATTACTTGGAGGTGCCTTAATTCTTAGGTTGTCCATCCATACCTCCATCTGTCCCTACCCCACAGACCCCATTTACAAGAAAGTGAAATTTTATGAGAAGTTTCTGTTTGAGCCAGAAGCAATAAGCTACTTTAAGGTCTAAATCAAATAAATTATGTGTTTATGCAATAACTTTTGGAATACTGGATCATATTATTTTGTGTAACTTGCTATGAAGCTTCCTCAATTTTGTTATTCTTGTATTTATTATATTGGAGATGCTCAATCAATTGCATGTTGTATCACATTATCACAAGCATTGTAAGAGCATCTCTGGCAATAGTAAATTTGACAGTAGACAGGCCTGAAAAGCTTACAAATAATGAAAAGCTAATATGGCATCAATCACTAAATCGTGCAATATTTTTGTTTATTTTTACCACTTGTTTATAAGTTATATTATCCAGTAATGACACATCTCTTAATATTTAGACTTTTGTCTGCATGCCATTGAGTAATGGATATTCACAGAATTATCCATCATTCACTTTGTTTTTGCAATGACTTGATGACATTGCTGGAATATAACAGTGTGCAGTTAGAAATAGGTACTTAAGAGGACAAACCTTGTTATTGCAAACACTGACATATGTAACAAAATATGTAAATGTACAGTTTACACTGGAATTTTATTGTGCTTTTATTTGATTATTATTAATGTTTAACAAATGTTGTTGAGCATTACTGTTTTTGAAGTTGAATTATGAAGGAATTTTAATTTATTTGAGCAGGAGGCCTGGTACTGCGTGGGGGCCAAGGGACGGCCAGCAACAGGCTACCTGGAGGAGCATCTGAGGTATGTCAGAAAAAAGGAGAAGTCCCTGAGGGTACCAGTAGCTGAAGACGAGGCAGAGTCTCAAAAGCAAGGTATTCTGGCTACTTTTTCATATAGTTAAAGTTATGAGTTATTCAGATCCGTCTGATGAAGTCATGCTGTGCCATAACAAACTGGTGGGGCATGAGCAATGCCAACTAAAACCCCCCTTCCAATACAATCATCAAAAACTTGTTGATACATGCTAATTGTTGATTGTTCTGTTGCATTATATCCAGGAGATACTGATCTTGAGTCTGTGAACGATGATAACATCACGACAATGGAAGAATGGCTGCGTAACAACAAGGAGCCAGAGGACATGGTGAAGGACTACATGAAACAAACAGCAACAAAAAGACATGACTGGATCAAGAGAAGTGACTGTTGTGTGAAGAACATTCTTACCACATATCCCAGACTTCTCGATGCTGGAATGGTATGTGGACCTTGATTTTTCTTCTGCATGTGACAAGAAAGGACATTAAATTAAACTAGAGTCGCATGTTTTGAGAAGTAACTTTTTTGTTTTTTGGTTGCATGGGCAGGTTTACTTTAGCAGTCTCCTTAAAGGGATCGTTTAACAATCTGAGATACACGGTCCTACAGAAATCGTGCATCCCTATTGAACCGATAATTGTTAGTGTGTACCATTCAAATCCTTGCAAAATGGTAAAGAGAAGATGCAAATGAAAGATATCCTACCTTTCATCTGGCTTCTATAACTATCCTAACAATTACAGATTGAAGGAGATTTTGCAGAATTGTTCCCAGAGAAAGCAAACGCACTGTACCAGAAGTGGCCCACATTCTGTAACAAAGTAGTGGACTTCACCGAGAAAACTGGCAACTGGAGAAGTGCAAGAGCCGAATTCGAAAACATTCATGACCCTGGGAAACTCAGTCTTGGTATGTGGTGTCAGAACACACATTTGACAGTATTAGTGAAAATGACTTGAGAGAAAGTCAAAAGAATTTATTTCAATTACACTATATGATGTTTATTTTTGTGGCCAGGACCAAACATTGAGTCTAATATCCCCCCTGTAAGGAATTGAACTGAAATAATTAAAGTGCTCTGAAACATATAATACATGTACAACATATGATAAAAACATGATTCCATGACAAAGGTTTAGCATACTTTTACTTGCTTGTTTTGTTTGTTTGCTTTTTGGGGTGGGGATGGTGGTTTAAAGCTCATTGGGAAGGCTATGCTGAAGTTTGTGCAATTTTGATTTTCTTTACTCAGAAAGCTGAGCTCCAAATTACTGACTGACATTTACGTTGAGTGATTTTACCCATATTTGTAGAAAATAATTGTTGTATTCGACCGTTATTTTTAATTTGCTGTATATAACTGTACATTTTGTAAGATGTTCCATAATTGACCTGTTTGCTGTTGCACCTTTTCTTCATATGTAATTGGGACTTAATTACTTAACTCTTTCATTGTTTCCCTCTTTTTAGAGGAAAAGAGCAATCTTGGATTCTACATGCTCCCAGTCTTGTTCCGAGGAAGGAAAGATTCCAAGAGAGGAACGTACACCACTGCAGAAACATTGTCGTCCTTCATTGACGTTCAACCAGTAAGTATATGTGCTGGGGAGGTGGTAAAGTAATGACATGTATAAGGCATATATTTTGGTTTGTGTTTAAAATCTTGCCATAGTAATCATATTTCATTACAAACAAATTCAATAGTTAATTTGTTAAGAGTTTTAAACCTAGGACAACTGATGAAATTGAGGTTGAAATGCAATACCTATGTTCTTACCAGATAAGGCATTGCCATAACATTTTATTTGTGTAAAACTTGAAAAGCAACCATTTTCAAGTTCCTAGTAATGGGCACGCTGGTCCCCAAGGAGGCCCTGCAGGGGCAACACTAGGCGCTTTAATCTTAATAAGTCAGTTCGTCATTATCTGTGGTACAACTACAAATGGCCTCAGATTTGTCATCACATCGCATTTCACTCATGAATGCAAGCAAGTCCTTTAACCTGCAAATGACATGTGAAAAATGCATGCTTATATTAACAGGCTGTATATGCCTTCCAGCTTAGTTGATGTAATGCTCTGAACGTGACCAGTTTGGGTACAGTTGACCTTTGCCGCAGGGATATTTAAGAATACCCAGTAATGTTTTGATGGGACAGGGATGAACATGCATAAACAAATTTGGGTGTCCTGTAGGTGATTGTGGATTCATAAGCAGAAGCATTCGACAAGCATCAAATATATATATATCAATCCATATAATTACAAATGATTTCTTCTTGATTTCTCTTTGGACTACAGGAGGTTCTCGACATCCAGACTTATGTTGATAACATTGATGAAGCAGTCAGGTCACAGCCATTTGTTGTTGTGCGTGGGAACATTCTCACACCAATACAGGCGTACGTCGTAGTAGAGAGGAGGATACTTCCTGCCGCAACACTGCTTAAAGCAGTCGACTTGTGCTTTAAGGCACTTTATGTGATGGATATCGAATATCAGCCGCAAAGCTGTTCTGTTTGGAAATTTCTCCAGATTGTGGTGTTCCAGTTTACCGATGGGGAGCATCTTACACCAAAGCTGCGGGAGGTCCGAGCCTTCATGAACATGCCATAAGCCATCATGATGTGTTCACGCCAAGGATGATTACTGGTGATATATTTCCTACAGATGAAACTGACACATCATCGTTTAGCACATTTTGGCTACTTGAACCAGTTTATTTTGGGAGAAAAAAAACTGGAAAAAAGTATTATTTTGGACAAAATAACCTTAAAGACAAACTGTTATGAGTTGGATTCAGCACATTATTTTACATAATTTAGACATGTTTTGTGTAAGACTGAAGATTTGAGGGTGGGGTGAGGATCGCTGAATAATATAAAAAAAGAGTGAATTTATACACAGCAGAAGTCTTTGTGTACATTTTAAAAATGATAAAGGCCTAATTGTTTTATCCCAATCATTGCTTAACATCCCCACCTTGAAAGTTTAAGAAAACAAATGAATATATGCCAAGTATAAATACAAAACATATTATTGGCTATAAATCTTTTGCACTGGCGTATACAAATGCTTATCGTGTTTGGTCTTAATCCCAAGAGTACTGTTTCATAACTCGTACATCAAAATGATATATTTCTTCATAAAACATGAGCTATGATATTTTCTGCGTTTAAAACAGCAAGTGGGGTATATGATTGTAAATTACATATACCATTAATTTTCATGTAATGTGTATCGTCCATTGACCCTACGCTGAACTCTCTGCTGAATGGACTGCATGCATTAATTTACATCGCGCAAAGCAGAAGTAGAGAATTCAACATTTTCATCTACATTTTGCAAAATTGTATTGATATTATTGATAATATCAATAAAATCAATCAAACTGAGTATAGCAGGTAGGGTCAATTGATTTTTGTTGTCTTTAATCTAATCAAAAAGTTATAGTAGGCAGTGTGTATCCTTGTTATTTGATCAGTACCTGTTCACCATCACAGATAGCCAAACTTTCATGTGGTACTTCTGCACATGTCAAATAATCTAGAGGGATTTGAATTTATTTCCTCTTTTTTTTTCACTTCAAAAAAATGTGTGCATGTGTAACACTCTAAGGCAGAGTATTGGCGTGTCAGGATAAATGAACACTATGCCACACCCACAAAATATATATGATGCACATATTCATGTATGAAATCAGAGTACATGGGATACATACAGTGTACATCAAAGTTGTCATGCTGCACCAAACAGGGGCTATATTTGCATTTACTTTTTTTAAAAGGTTGTATTTTTTTCACCAAAAATTGTAATGTTGTAGTTGATGTTAACAAGTTTTGTTTTTACGTTTCTGATGAAAACAACAACATGTGTTTACTGTGTATGTTATTTGTGTTTCAGTTAAGCAATTATTACCCTTAAGATGAGAAAAAGAGTTGAGCAAATAGATGTTATGGAAAAAATGTTGAGCAATGATTATCTAACAGACGAATTAAAGAGTTGGGCAAATGGATATTGTGGAGAAATAGTTGAGCAATTATTACCCAATAGATGGTTGTTTTGATAGTTGGGCAAATGGATATTGTGGAGAAATAGTTGAGCAATTATTACCCAATAGATGGGTGTTTTGATAGTTGGGCAAATGGATATTGTGGAGAAATAGTTGAGCAATTATTACCCAATAGATGGGTGTTTTGAGAGTTGGGCAAATGGATATTGTGGAGAAATAGTTGAGCAATTATTACCCAATAGATGGGTGTTTTGAGAGTTGGGCAAATGGATATTGCGGAGAAATTGTTGAGCAATTATTACCCAATAGATGGGTGTTTTGAGAGTTGGGCAACTGGATATTGCGAAGAAATTGTTGAGCAATTATTACCCAATAGATGGGTGTTTTGAGAGTTGGGCAAATGGATATTGTGGAGAAATAGTTGAGCAATTATTACCCAATAGATGGGTGTTTTGATAGTTGGGCAAATGGATATTGTGGAGAAATAGTTGAGCAATTATTACCCAATAGATGGGTGTTTTGATAGTTGGGCAAATGGATATTGTGGAGAAATTGTTGAGCAATTATTACTCAATAGATGGGTGTTTTGAGAGTTGGGCAAATGGATGTTGCAGAGAAATTGTTGAGCAATTATTACCCAATAGATGGGTGTTTTGATAGTTGGGCAGACTGGGAGTTGGGTAAAAACTGGTTGGGCATTTAATTAACCAACATTAAACTTACTCAAAAGTTGGGCAAATAGAAGGTTGGGCAATATCTAACTGGGTAAAATTAGTTGGGCAAGAAATTACCCAACTGAAAATATAACCAACTGTTAGGCAATTGTAGAGTTGGGTAAAATATGATGGGTCACCAACTGATGGGCAATTTAATTTGCCCAACCACATAGCAAACTGATTACCCAACATCAGTTGGGCAGATTTTAACCAATAGTTGTGTGGACCGTATGTTGCTCAGTGTTGGTTAAAAGTTGGGCATTTTTTTGCCCAACTATTTTAAGTGTGTAGTGCAATTTGTTTACGCCTTGCCATGTGCAATATCTCTTTGTTGGTTTTCATTCGTTTCCAGGATATTTTCATCATTCTTCTGTAGATCCACATTTCAAAAGATGTTATTCTATTTCCCATGGCCTTGTTTATTGTCCATGTTTCTGCTCCATACAATAGGACAGACCATACATAACAGTTTACTAGTCTCAACCTACACTGCAAAAACCAGGGTGTCAAATTTCTAACACCAGTATGGTATTGCATTTTTTTGACACCATTGGTACTATTTTTAACACCGGTCAGATTTAAGCATGCATTAATAATTACATGGTGTTAAGTAACATGTGTTGTTTTATGCTCGGTGTTGAAAGTATCATCACGTGATTTCGTTTAAGGTGGTTGATTGGTTGAATAAGTTTTCACAAAGTGTACGCGCGCTTAATGATTACTTTACACGTGTTCACAGAAGAATACATTTATCATGATTTGTTAAGCAAATTATGACAATGCACATCAATTTTGTGATTTGTATTTTCCTTTGGCAATTATTGACCAATAGATTATTTGTCCAATAGATTATTTGTCCGATCTTGTTACAATTACATTAACGTTTTAGCAATATATATATTGATTATAAGATTACTAACCAAGAAACATCATGCATATGTATTATATATACGTGTACCAGCCTGTATCATTTAAATGTTAATCTTGAAATTACTTCAAATGATCTATGTGATGGAGTTAATGCAATTGAGATTAGAATATACCTATTGGTGGACAGTTGCCAACATCGATTATGAATCATCAGTTCACATTGGTCCTTCTACCCTGGTCGATAATGGTCGATAATAGGAAATATGGAATGTGGGACCATTGGATCAACAAGAATATAAACACCAAAATTGGAATTGAATTTGTTATGATTCCAGCTATTGTTGTAAATCTACACCAGTAGGAGTTGTCAAATATTAACACCAAAAGTGGAATTGAAATTATCTAATTCCAGAAAATGGTGTTAAGTAACAGCAGAGGAGTTGTCCGATATAGATACCAAGAAAGTGTTACATTGAACACCCTTGGTGTTAATTTTAACACTCTGGTTTTTGCAGTGTAAGCGCAAATTTCACCTTTCTATTTGTGAATAATCCTTTCATTGCCAGAAATGTATTCCGAACAGTTTCTATTCTTCTTTTTATCTCTGCCTCGCATCTGGCATCATCTGTGATATTTTGTCCTAAGTAGATGTAATTACTGACTTGCTCAATGATATGTCCATCGAGTTTCAAACATATTATAGGTTTATTCTCTGTTCTACTAAACATCATTGACTTAGTTTTCTTGACATTCATGCTTAGACCAAACTCTTCACTTTTGACTTTTACAATATCCAATACATATAGCAGGGTAGTATTATTATCATTATTATTTTACTTCAGCTTTGTTCTACAGGTCAACATTCTGATAAATATGGCAGCCATCTTCAGCTCTGCGGAAGACATCTGTGAAGGAGAGAACTGTGAGGCAATCACAGATGTGACGTACTACGTGAAGGAGAAGAAGAAGCTCTGCGAGGACTGCGCCTCCAAAGAGGGATGCATCGGAAAAGCAAGAAAGGGTGGGTCCAATCTGTATTGTCAGAAGCATGATGAAGAAATCAAACTGTACTGTAAAACACATGGTGTAGCACTGTGTTATTCATGCGCAAAAATATATCATCAGCAGGCTTGCGAGCGACAGGATATAGAAGGCCCGATCATGGAAAGTAGAGCGAAACTGAACATTCTGAAAGAGAAGACAAAGGACAAATTAAAGCTCTGTCAAGTTTATGGAGATCAGATTCGTCAGTGTATGAAAGACACCAACACCCATCTACAAGCTTTGCAAGATGAACTTGATTCGGTAATCAAGGAGGCGATCCAAACAGACAAAGGCATAGAGAAGGAGGATGCTGCAAAAATCAACCAGGAGTTTGATGATAATAATCAAAAACTTCAAGAGGAGATTCAAAAGAACAATGACAAGATTCAAAAGAACGATGAGGAGAGAGAGAAGCGACTTGAACTCAACCTACAAATGCAGAGAAAAAACGAGAACCCATTGACAACAAACAACATGGTCTCCAAACAGACATTCAAAACATCGCTGAAGAGAAATCATGGCAAGATGAGACAAAAACCATATGAAATACAGGCACTTGACACAGTACCCGAAGATGATAACAATTTCGTCAAAGATGGGCATAATTTGAAGACATCAGTGAGTGATGAACTAAAGAAATCATTGAATGAGGATGGTGTGAAACAAATCACAGATACCATATCTGGTGTGAGGTTTGCGAAGGGTGCTGGGAGAGAGAAGTATGAGGGGAGGATTGATGGGTATGATGGGGAGTGGAAGCTCATTGATACAATCAATGTCAAAGATAAAATCAAATTCCCGATTATTGTAGGATGCATAGATGAGTGCAATGTGATCATCACAGATAATATGTTGGGTGGCTTATTTGGCAGCTGTCATACATACATATTAGATATGAACACTAAACACACACGGCGAGTGATAACCAGTAGTGGTACATCACGGGTTTACTCCTGTGCATTGCTGAATGATGACAAGGTAGTATGTGGTAAATGCAGTGGAGGGTGTATAGGGGATAGTTTGACTGGATACATCAGTGTGTATGACAGACAATGGAAGCACATCAATGACATCACAATACCAAGACACACAACATGTAATTTTACATGGGTGGATGTAGCTGTTGACCAGGATGGGATCATCATCGCTGCTGAATATGGTCAGTCTAAGATATACGTCATCAACCCAGCTGATGGTAAGATCATGAATACCATCACATGTGAAGATAATAGGATGCAAGGTGTACTATCATCAGGTCGCATCATCGCTCAACCCTCAGAACCAGATCACAGAGTGTTCATCATAGACAGACAGGGTATTCAAAGGGAAATCCCCCACAGTGATGTAATCCAGAATACCTGCATCGATCCTATGACAGACGACCTCTACGTCGTGACATCAGATGATGAATACAAGACGTGTGTGATTGATCAGGTGATGAGTGGGAGTGATATAAAAAGGGGAAGAGTAGCATCATTTCCTCTACCAACTAGAACGTACACACTGTATGAAAGGAAGGGCCACTTTGCAGCATCTCGGGTGATGATGACGTCATCGGGGAATATGATTGCTTGCGATGGAGAAAACATTATCGTATTCAAAAAGCTTTTGAGCCTATAAAGGCCCGTTCATAGATCAGCTCGTAGTTAGCATATCTGATATGCGTCGGGCTTTCACGCAAGTATACTAATCGCGTTATGCAGACAGACATCGGCGCGGGCGTCAGCAGGGAGATGATATTTGCTTAGATTTCCATATCTAATATAATTGCCATTTCTTCAAAAAATAATGAACGAAAAATGAGATATCTATCCACATCTCTTTCGTCAAAGAATATAAAAATTGATGAAAGGAACCAAATACAGAAACACTTATTGTTCGAGTCGATCCCGTGATGAGATCACTAATGCAAAGTATATGACATGTATTTTGACATGCAAGTCATTATGTAGGGTCTGTTTTGACAAAACTAATGCTATATCACTGACATAAATTGCAAGTTATTGATTGTTTGTTTGTTTGTATTGGCTTTCGCTATTTCATGTATTTGAAATTGTAAGTAGCCACATCATACGTAGTATTTTAGGACAGATTTGTATGGATTCGTTGTGGTACTTAGAAACATGTTAGTCATTGATTATATAGGGCCTGTTTTGACCAAAAAAAATATGCTATTAAAACGATGACATAAATTGCATGTTATTGTTTTATTCATTTGTTTATATTAGCTTGTGTTTTCTTTTGTAATCCACGCTGAAATAGCTACTTTATACTTGTTGTTTGTAAGAGTAACATTATTGATGTTTCGTACTCCTAAGAAACTTGATACTTATGTAGGACTTATTCTGACAGAACCATTCTAAAACAATGACATTATTTTCACGTGTCTGTTACATGGTGGTTTGTTTGTTTGTTGGTATTAGTTTTTTTATAATCTGTCGTAATTTGTAAATAGTTACATACTATTATGAAGGACCTGTTTTGACAAAACAAATGCTTTAACAATGACAAAAATTGCACGTTATTGTTTCATCTGTTTGTTTGAATTAGCTTGTGTTTTTTTGTAAACTATATTGAAAATAGCTACGTTATATTAAATATATCGAAGACTGAAATATAATTTGAATATTCGTCTTGCTATGAAAAACAAAATATATTCATACGTTACATGTAAATCTTTGATATGTATTATGACTAAGAAAATGCTATAATAATGACATAAATTGCACGTTTTTATAATATATTATATTATAAGGTAAATAGCTCCATTGTTCCGTATAATGTATAAGACTCAATGTTGTTGACTTTTATTTAAACTTCGCATATATATTTTGGATGAATCAAATGCTATCAATGAAATATTCTGCACTGCATCTAGTCTGTATACATTACACATAGTCATCGCAGTCAGATGGATACAACAAAAATTAATGTAAATTCCAAATTCATGGATGTTTGTTTTTAATTGTACATATATATATATATATTGTAAATGAATGAGACATGTTTGTCAAGTTTTTGGTTTGATGGTTTTGTTTCCTGGTCTATCAGTATATTTCATATTCGCCAATAACATGTCAATAGCTGCATTATGATTATAATTCGGTAGGATTCAAATTTGTTGATTTTGAAGGTTGCTTTTTATAAGACATGTCGATATTAAGATGGAATTTGGTTGAATTGAAAAGTTTTCACGTTATTGCTATGCACACAATGATACATTAAATGTAAATAGCTATACATTGTACTAGTATTTGTTACATTCGTTCACATGATTCTCATTAGATACTATGTTTCTCTATTCTATCTTAAATAGAAGGGAAAATGTATAATATTAAAATAAGTTTCAATTAAGGTTTGTGTCAGTTTTGTAATCTGAGATACCATAACATATGAAATGTCATAACATGTAAATAGTTGCATCGTACTAGTAAATCTAAGATTCGTTCATATTTGTCTTTATCATATATTATATCTATTCTATCTATGATAGAAGAAAAAAAAAATAATATTCAAAAACGTTTCAATTAAGGTTTTTGTCATTTGTTTAATGCTAGATACCATACAATATGCACCGTCACTTAATGTAAATAGCTGCATTGTACTAGTATTTCTAAAATTGATTCTTTTTTTTTTCTTCACATTAGATATTTTGTTAATCTATCTTGTCTTTGGTAAAACAAATGTTATGAATTTAAGTAAGTTCCACTGCTTTGTAAATTGTGATATGCCAAAAGATTATACACAATATGGCCCGAATTCACAAAGGAGGTTTGTCGACAAACCTTGGTTTTCGTACGTCATATGCGTTTTTTTTACGAAACAAAAGGAGGTTTGTCGACAAACCTCCTTCGTGGATTCGGGCCTTTGTGTTCTGAAGCAAAGCTGCGTGCACTTTATAGTAAGAATAAAATTGGTTGATTTCTGTTAAATTGTGCAACATAAGATTATGTTTATATATTCTGCATACTTGCCCGGTAATGATCGTGTACCTCTTTACGTGGAGATCATGTGGTACGGTGGTTCCTTCGATAGACCCTCATAGCTCAGTCCAAGGGTAGAGGGTTCGAATCCCGGCTCCGGTCCGTTGCTTGAATAATTTCGCAGTGAACCTCATACGCAGGTTCTCTTCTTTCGAACTAGTGCGATAATTTTGTTTCTTTACATAAATTACCCCTCCTTTTAGTCAAAGACATATCAAGGTTTTTTTTTCATTCATTGTTGAAAGATATTGATAAAATTAATGTCATATGTGGTATGGGACACATTGCACTGAATCGCCCAATGTATGTAAATCGTTTTCCTTTTCTCACAATATTACTAAAAGGAGTCGGTGGAAGAACAAAACATTCCTCGCATCACTTAAATAGTTTGTATTTCTTTCCTAACTTGTTTAGTATTTTTTAATGTTATGAAACTGTTATTTTGATAGCTCGTCCGCTGTATTTTATTATTATGATACTAAGTTTTGATATCATTTTTGGGAACAATCATGAAATATATAAATCTGTTTTCTGTAATAAAACTATATTGGTAGACAGGACGCTAATACTGATTTAGATATTCATTGTGATCTTATTTGTGTATTTGTCAACATTATACCGAAATCACAACATATGCGATAAAGAGCTAGTACCAACAAAAATTAGAATAGAGAGGGGATGGATGGGATGAATGTGAGAGAGAGAGAGAGAGAGTGAGGGAGAGAGAGAGAAAGAAGAGAGAGAGGGGGAATAGTGTGTGTGTGTGTGTGTGTGTGTGAGAGAGATAGAGAGAGAGAGAGAGAGAGAGAGACTAAGTATTATGCGCTATACAAGAACGGACTATTATTATTATTAGTATTAGATATGTTTAACTAAAGTGAGCAAGAAAGGAGAAAGATGGAGAAAGAGAGAAAGAGAGAGAGAGAGAGAGAGAAAGAGATAGAGAGAGAGAGAGAGAGAGAGAGAGAGGAAGAGGGAGGGTAAGATAGAGAGAGAGGGAGAAAAAGAAAGAGAGAGAGAAAGAGAGGGGGGTATTATATACCAGCCGCTTGTAATGCACAGGCATAAGGAAATGATGTAATGGTTACCTGTACCAAAATAAATAAAAATGCTCTTTCTCGTTGTCTGAGACTGTCGGGGCCAGCTGTGATTATGGGGAAATTCCATCACTGAGATTGACTGGCCAGGAGTGATCTACCGAAACCAGTTTAACTTACATGAAGTGTGTTATTGATGTAGACAAATGCTCATCTACCGTTACAGCTCATTTTATGTATGTCATTACCAAAGAAAAAAGGGTCAGTCTATCACTCACTAATCTGACGGTGAAGTCTAAAAATTAAACGGGTTTCCTTGCATAATGTGAATGAGGATACTGCTAACATTATAATTTCACAGATACGTGACATATTCATATTTCCTGCAAAGTTCTACATAATTTGATGTTAGCTGCAAATTCGACATAATACCTTTAAAGGTACTATGTCCCTTTTACAGGCCCCAAAAATGAAAAGGTTAAATTCCAATGGCATTTGAAGGATAATACTAATTTAGAACTCCCCTTAAGAAATGGGGCTCGAAAATGTCTTTAAGTGGGAAAATAACGACTATTAGTTGTCAAGTCGACTAAGAAGCTATGGAGCCAATAAGTAGTAGTCTTGATTTTCAGACCATTGTACCGCATGGTCGTACGTTTTATGCTGCGCAACTTTCAATCAGTTTAATTTGGGCCATTACAAGAAGTGGGTTATTGATGTAGACAAATCCTTTACATCTCATTTTATGTATGTTATTACCAAAGAAGAAGAAAAAGCCAGTCAGTCACTCTCAATACTGACAATAGTGTCTGACAGTGAGTCTAGCAAGTAACGGGTTTCCTAGCATAATTTGAATATTAGGACACTGCTAACGTTTAAATTTCACAGATAGGACACGCTGGCCCAGACATCTGGAACTCTCTGCCCATTGTAATAAGAAACCTTAGGACATTGTATTATTTTAAGAAGGCAGTTAAAACTATGTTATTGTCTAAGTATTGATCATGTCGTGTGTAATTCTACTGTATTCATGTTCGTGCGTACATTGACTGTACATTCTTCAACAATGATGTGTAATCGTCCATGACCTAGCATCGTTTTTCCATTCATGAATGAACCTGCATTCAATCAGCAGATGTATGAGATTTATTTTATTATTACCAACGCTCCTTCTCCCCCCTTTCCTTTTCTTTTCTGCAAGTCACTTCTTTTTTTTTAAAATTTGTATTGTTGTATCTAAATTGAGGGCTGCGGGCACGTCAAGCTACTTTGATTATTTATGTAGCCCTCCTGCATCTAATGTATGTTAATTATGCATTCAATATACTTGTTTAAATTCAATATACTTGTTTAAATTCAATATATTTGTTTAATATCGTTTATTATCTGTATAAAATTATATGCACTTGAAATATTGTATCAAGCCATATTATGTTCATGAACATGTATGATGAAAAAAAAAAGGTGCAGAAACCAATAAATCAAATCAAATCAAATCAAATCAAATCAAAAAATGACATATTCATAATTCCTGCAAAGTTCTACAGAATTTGAGGTTAGCTGCAAAAGGGACATATCTTTAAGGGAGAGAAAATGACAAATTTCAATTATTTGTATAAGCACCAAGTATTACAAAAGAACCCCTTAAAAGCACAAACAGCAGTATACATCGATGTTTTATGAAAATTATGTTAAGTTTCGCTCATTATGATTTCTGTGTGACGTATTTCATGTCAATCATTTTACAAAGTGCAGCAGGGGTTACCTTGTGTCAATAAACTTTTGTCACTAATTTCGCATCATGTGACAATGGTGCATATTTGTTCCCTCTAGTTGTCTGTTTCTGCACGACATGCAAGCATGCATGAAAAGTATTGGCTTAATTTGTAAAGGCAATCGCAGTGTCAGTTTCAGTTTAGTTTGGATGGTATGCATTTAGACGTTAGACGCCATCTTGATTTGCACAAGGTGCGTGCAAATCACCATTACATTATCGAGTTGTTCTTCTTTAGGCGAAGTTTAAACATCAAAGGACAACCAATCGAGGAGGTGAACTTTCTTCAGGATTTCAAAATACGAAGGTAAGAATATCAACTTAGATGTGTGGGGAGTGAGCTGGGTTGTTTTGATAGGGGCGTGGACACATACCGTAAACACGGAAGTGAAAGAAACATTGATAAAACGGTTATGAAACGAGCATAAAACGAGTTTGAAATGAGAATGAAATGAATATGTAACGAGTTTGAGAATAACTATAGATCGAGAGACAAAATGGAAAAAACAATGAGCTTGGGCACATTATATAGCATCATTAGAAAGAGAGAACTAAAGACAACAAAATTCGTTTTGCTAATGTGATTTTATTTCTAAATCTCTCTCTCTCTCTTTAATCTCTCGCAGTCTCTTTCTTTCCCACAAACTTTTTCTTCTGTATATCCCGAGTTATTACGATTTCTGCCGGGAAACCTCTGGGACTGCCATATTGGGCAAATTCAAAATGCGCCCGCCATCTGAGTTAAAAGGTCAAGTGTAGTTATGAAAGGAAATTGGCTAGTTTGATAAAAGTTTAAATATTTATGGGGTTTTCAGGGTCAGCAAATCTGATTTTGATGTTCTTTTATCGATTTGAGGTCTCCTCGGGGCTGCCATACTGGTTATATTGGTCAAATCCAAAACGGCCGCCATCTGCCTAGGTCAATAGTACTCTGCAAAAACAAGAGTGTTAAATTCAACAATTCGATTCCACTCTTGGTGTTAATATTTGACAACTCCTACTGGTGTAGATTAACACCAATATATGGAATCATAACAAATTCAATTCCACTTTTGGTGTTTATATTCTTGTTGATCCATTGGAGATTTTTCTATGGGTTTCTAATGGTCCCACATTCCATATTCCCTATCATCGACCAGGGTACAAGAACCAGTGGTAAACTGATTATTCATAATCAATGTTGGCAACTGTCCACCAATGGGTATATTCTAATCTCCATTGCATTAACTCCATCACATACATCATTTGAAGTAAATTCAAGATTAACGTACAGGCTGGTACACGAATATATAATAAACATGCATGCTGTTTCTTGGTTAGTAATCATTATAATCAATATACATATTGCTAAAACGTTAATGTAATTGTAACAAGATCGGACAAATAATCTATTGGTCAATAATTGCCAAAGGAAAATACAAATCACAAAATTGATGTGCATTGTCATAATTTGCTTAACAAATCATGATAAATGTATGTTTCTGTGAACACGTGAAAACTTATTCGACCAATCAACCGCCCTAAACGAAATCACGTGATGATACTTTTAACACCGAGCATAAAACTACACACCTTTATAATCAATACGAATTTTGTCAAAAAAATGCAATACCATACTGATGTAAGAATTTCTAGACCCTGGTTTTTAAATTGAAGTTCCAAAAGGAAAAGGGCTAGAAGGATAACAGATTATATATTTATGGGGTTTTCGGGGTCAGAGAATCAGATTATCATGTTCTTTTTAACCATTTCGAGGTCTCCTTGAGGCTGTCATGCTGCTCATATTGGTCAAATCCGAAATGGCTGCCACCTCTGAGAAAAAGGACAAGTGTAGTTCCAAAAGGAAAAGGGCTTGTATGATAAAAGTCGATATATTAAGGGGGTTTTCATACCTCACACGTCCAGTCTACAAGCAGGCAAAAATGCTATAGCAGTCTCAGAGGGCGCCCTTCTTTGCGTCCGGCAGAAATCGTAATAGTATACCTCTGGGCCAAATTTGGTGCTTTTAGAAGAATTTGCATCAAACAACCCCCACTACTGGTAGTAGTCTCAATATCATTATTATTTGTGTTCTACAGGTCAACATTCTGATCAGTATGGCGGCTAACTTCAGCTCTGCAGAAGACATCTGTGAAGGAGAGAACTGTGAGGCAATCACATATGTGACGTACTACGTGAAGGAGAAGAAGAAGCTCTGCGAGGACTGCGCCTCCACAGAGGGATGCATCGGTAAAGCAAGAAAGGGTGGGTCCAATCTATATTGTGTGAAGCATGATGAAGAAATCAAACTGTATTGTAAAACACATGGTGTAGCCGTGTGTCATTTATGCGCAATGATAGATCATCAGCAGCCTTGCGAGCGACAGGATATAGAGCACGCGATCATAGAAAGTAGAACAAAACTAAACATTCTGAAAGAAAAGGCAACGGACCAACTAAAGATTTGTCAAGTTTATGGAGATCAGATTCGCCAGTGTAGGAAAGACACCGACACCCATCTACAAGCTGTGAAAGACGAGGTTGATTCGGTAATCAATGAGGCGATCAAAATAGACAAAGACAGGGAGAAGAAGGATGCGGCAAAAATCAATCAGGAGTTTAATGAGAAGAATAAACAACTTCAAGAGAAGATTCGAAAGAACGACGAGGAGAGAGAGAAGCGACTTGAACTGAACCGTACAAATGCAGAGAAAAGACGAGAACCCATCGACAATAAACAGCATAGTCTTCAAACAGACATTCAAAACATCGCTAAAGAAAAGGAGAAAAAGATTGTACAATTGGAGAAAACATGGCAAGATAACACAAAAACCACAGAGAATACAATAAAGACACTTGACACGGTACTCGAAGATGATAACAATGTCGCCAAAGATGGGCATCATGTGAAGACATCAGTGAGTGATGAACTTAAGAAGCCATTATCAATGAATGAAGGTGAGGTAAAGCAAATCACTGGTGCCATATCGGGTGTGAGGTTTGTGAAGGGTGGTGGGAGAGAGAAGTATGATGGGAGGATTGATAGGTTTGATGGGGAGTGGAAGCTCATCGATACAATCAATGTCAAAGATAAAATCACATTCCCGGTCATTGTAGGATGCATAGATGAAAGCAATGTGATCATCTCAGACAGACTAAAGGGTAGCCATGTTTATACATACATTTTAGATATGACCACTAAACACAGTCAGAGGGTGTTAACCGGCAGTAATACATCAAATGTTACCTCCTGTGTATTGCTGAATGAAGGCGAGGTACTATGCGGTAGATACAGCAAGGGTTGTACAAGGGGTAGTTTGGCTGGATGCATCAGTGTGCATGACAGACGATTGAAGCTCATCGATTACGTCACAATAGCAAGAAACACAACGGATGATTTCACAGGGGTGGATGTAGCTGTTGACCAGGATGGGATGATCATCGCTGCTGAGTGGGGTCAGTCAAAGATATACGCCATCAACCCAGCTGATCGTAAGATCATGAAACCAATCACATGTAGAGAGAATATAATGTTGCGGGGTGTACTATCATCAAGTAACATAATCGCTCAACCCTACCCACGAGATCACAGACTGTTCATCATCGACAGGCAGGGTGCTCATAGGCCGGAAATCCTCCACAGTGGTGTAATCCTGAATGCCTGCATCGATCCTATGATAGACGACCTCTACGTCGTGACATCAGATGATGAGTACAAGACGTGTGTGATTGATCAGGTGATGAGTGGGGGTGGTGAGAAGAAGAGAAGAGTAGTGTCATTCCCTCTACCAACTAGACTGCATGATAGGAAGGGTCACCTTGTTTCATCTCAGGTGATGATGACATCATCAGGGAAACTGATTGCTAGCGATGGAGACAAAATTCTCGTATTCAAAAAGCTATTGATCGAGCCTAGCCCGTTCACATTGACGCGGTAAATCGGTTTTTGTTTCTTTTTACTTTTTTCTTGCGAGTTTATCTGTTTTACTTTGATATCTTATTTTGCTTAAAGATGTAAATGTAATGCACTTCAGAGTTATGTATCTTAATAACACAGATGACAGTTGCCATTCATTTACACTTTTTTTTGTTAAACTGCCGCGGTCTATCGCTTTATATCTGCTACAAGTCATCAACGAATCCGTATTGCTTTACGCTGGTTAAGTAGGCTTATACATTCTGAATGATGTATCATTTATCACGTGAGTCAGTTCCATGATCAGATCACTAATGAGTTTATGACGTGTTTTGTTTTGTATGACGGCTTGTCATGACAAAACCAATGCTCGATTATTGATTGTTTGTCTGTTTTATTAGCTTTTTTTTTGGTAATCTATCATTAATTGTAAATAGCCACATAATACGTAGTATTCTAAGACTAATTTGTATGGATCTTTCGTGTTGTCAAAAAAAATATTAGTCATCGATAAGTAGGGACTTTTTTGCCAAAACCAATGTTAAAACAATGACATAAATTGCACGTTGTTTGTTTGTATTGGCTTTTGTTTTTGTAATATATCATACATTGTAAATAGCCACATCATACGGAGTATATATCAAGAGTGATTTTTATTTGATTTTTAGTGTTGCTAAGAAACATGTAAATCATTGATATGACAAAAAACGATGAAATAAATTGTACGTTGTTTTATTCGTTTATTCGCTTGTGTTTTTGTAATCTGTCATGAAAATAGCTACATTATACTTGGTATTTGTAAAAGTAAACTTTATTGATGATTCGTGCTAGAAACTTCATGTAGGGCCAGGGCCTTTTTTTGACAAAACCATTCTAAAACAACTAAATTACTTTCGCGTTTTTTGTCATATGGTTGTCGGTTTGTGTTTGTGTGCTTTTTTTTAATCGGTCATAATTTGTAAATAGCTACATACTTTTATTTTGACAAAAGAAATACTATGACAATGACAGAAATTGCACATTATTGTTTGATTTGTTTGTTTGTATAAGCTTTCTTTTCGGGTAATCTTTATTGAAAATAGCTACATTATACTAAATATGTCGAAGACTAAACTTTAAATTGAATATTCGTCTTGCTATGAACAATGAAATATGTTACACGTAAATCGTTTTATGTATTTAGACAAAGCAAATGCTATGATAATGACATAAATTGCACGTTCTTTTTAAATTGTAATACACTGTATATCAAATTATCATGGAAATAGCTCCATTGTGCAGTATAATTTATAATATTCAATGTTGTTGATTTTCATTCTGTTATATATGATACATAATATACACTTCGAATATGTATTTTGGATGGATCAAATGCTATATAATGAACAAATATACTCTGCTCACCATCTAGTCTGTATAATTTACACATAGTCATCGCAGTCGGATGGATACAAACAAATTAATGTAAAATGGTACATATTGTATTGAGACATGTTTGTCAAGTTTTTGGTTTGATGGTTTTGTTTCTTGATCTATATCTATAGATTTCATGTACGCTAATAGCATGTTAAAAGCTGCATTATAATAAGTATGTTGATTCTGCAGGTTGATATAAGACATGTTGAATATTTAGATGGATTTTGATCGGACTTATTGAAAAGATCTCACGGTTTTGCTATCCACACAATGATTTTCATGTAAATATCTGCATTGTATACATTTCTAAGATTCGTTTTTATTTGTTCTCATCAGATATCATGTTAATCTATTCTATCTTTGATAGAAAAAAAAAAAACAGGTTTGATATTGAGATAAGTTTCAATTCAATTTTGTGTCAGTTTTGTTATCCAAGAAACAATACAATATGCACTGTCATAAAATGTAAATAGCTGCATTGTACTAGTATTTCTAAGATTTGTTTATATACTTTTTTTCTCATCACAATTTTTGTTAATCTATTTTATCTTTGGTAAAACCATGGACTTAATACGGATGGACATTCATCGTTTTCTTAACGAATTCATTGTGATTGTCTCCGTCAATGTCGTCTCAATAACATTCCGTACATATTTCTTCCCTTTGGTCTCATGATGGTCGTCGGCAAAAAGCCGGGACAGAATCAAGAAAGTGATTTTACACGGCATGTTAATCTACATGCGCAGAAGATAATTACTCGCCTAAATCATGGAAAATAGATGTGCAGTTCTGGCTTATAATCGGAAATTGTTGTTCCGTGTACTGTACATGTATTTTTATTTGAAAAACATGTTGATATTACCAGATAGAGGTTATTTTTGGATTTGTTGGTTGTGATTTAAAATCCCAATTCCCCCTATTTCCTCATAATATTCCAGAGTTACAACGCACACGGCTGATACAGATCATGGCCTTCTAATTATTTTATAAGGTCATAGGTGTGTGCGAAAGTTTGCGAATCAGTAATAATACATTTCATATCACCAAAATCGTCTGCTTTTCAACTTTGCTGCTCCCCATTGAGGATGCTTTTATTTAAGACACACTCTTACAGAGCACACCATCCAAACAAAACCCAAGAGAGGGAAACTACTCCTTTGCCAATGAGCGAAAATGCTTACGCAGTCGTTATTGTTAAAACAGCTGAATGTTCTCATTAAAATGCACATAATCGGAAGGCGGCGACTATTGGATCAAAGAAAGAATCATGTTGAATGTCCATCCGTATTAAGTCCATGGTAAAACAAATACTATATAAATCAAGTAAGTTTCACTGCTTTGTAAACTGTTATATATCAACAGATTATACACAATATGTATTATCATGCAAAGTTGTACTTAGTAAGAATAAAATTGGTTGATTTCTGTTAAAGATAAACTTGAGTTCTGGTAAAAAAAGAAAATGAATTCTCACAGAATCTAACGAAACTTACACTGAATGTTCAAGATTACAAATAAATGTCATGTGCCAAACAATTTTGGAAGAAAATGTATACTGGCTGAGTAATGAGCATAGAAAGATAAGGAAATCAGGGAAGTACTAGCCCCGACACAATGTGTGTTGTCCCATATACACCTTTCTGTGTAAGTGATTGTTACTTTACCAAGACTCTGCCAAATTTATGATGATTTTGATGACTCCAGAACCTTGCATTACACACCATTACTTACATGCTATATGATCAACTTTGCTGATCCATTCCACACCTTTTCTTTCACAATGCAATCGCATTACCAGAACTCAAGTTTATCTTTAAATGTTGTAACATAACATTATGTTTGTATATTCTGGGTACATGCCCGGTAATGTTAGTGTACCTCTTTACGTAGAGAAATTATATTACGGTTAAATGACTTAAGAGTACCGATGTGTGACGTCATACTGGCCAAGTTGTCAAGGTTGATGGACCCAAACAATTTTCTGCTAAACAATAGCGTGGTGATAATTACCAGTGGCAAACAATTGTTTTCCCTGCTCCAAAGGCAGCCCTACTCGGATGATTTCACGGTGAACCTCATGCGCAGGCTCTTTTCTTTGGAACCAGTACCCGAGACCCGAGCGAATAAGTTAGCACTTCGGTACTCTTTTAAGAGATTCCGTGTAATGTGCCCAGAATGCGAGAATGTTTTTTTTTACATAAATCATCCCAAAATCAAGACGCTTATAACCGTTGAATATTGGTGTTTTCTGCTATATCACTCCAGTTAGTACGTCAAAGACATATCAAGAGATTTTCATTGATTGGGGAAAAATATAGATAAAATAAATGTCATATGTGGTACGGGACACATTGCCCTGAATCGCCCAATACATGTAAATCGTTTATTTTTTCTCACCACACTACTAAAAGGAGTCGGTGGAAGAAGAAAAAAAAACTCTCTCGCATCTCTTAAATAGTTTGTAATTTCTTTTTGAACTTGTTTAGTATTTTTTTCCTGTTAAGAAATTTATATTTTAATAACTTTGTTCCTGTATTTTAGTATTATGATACGATGTTTTTATTTAATTTTGTGGATTAACCAGGAAAGATATTAGTCTGTTCTCTGTAATAAAACTATACTGGTAGACAGGACGCTAATTATGATTTGAATATTCATTGTGATCTTATTTGTGTATTTGTCAATATTTATACCGAAATCACAAATATGCGATAAAGAAGTAACATAACAGTTTTTTTTTCATGGAGGAGAGAGAGAGAGAGAGAGAGAGGGGGAGGGAGGGAGAGAGAGAGAGAGAGAGAGAGAGGGGTGGGGGTCAGAAAGAGACGGTGAAAAGGGGTCAATAAAGAAAGTCAGATTTTCGTGAGATTAAAAAAACAATCGTAATTTAGAATAAGTGAGAAGAAGCCCCCGAAGAAAGCAAACATATAGCCAAGATTTTTTAAGAAGTCATAAACTCTTAGAACAAAATAATTGTGTTCTCAATCCTGTCTTCATCGATACACAGCTATAGAACGCAGAAGGAAATAACGGAAACTAGCATAATTATACAGGAATTACAGGTGCTCTGTCCTGTTCGTAATGAGAAGTAGACTAGCGCCATCTATCAGAAATCAGTAACATTCGCCGTCATTTTGTCAAAAAATGGAAGAGATCCCCCCCCCCCACACTCAGGGGTCGGAGGGACCGCATTGATGTTCCCAAAATGCCCGGTAAAGGGGTACTTTTCACGCAGCAAAGTCCGGCTCGTAACACGCAAAATATCGGCCCGTATTGACTTTACACAATGGACTTAGGGGGGTGTTTTCAAACACAAACGTTTTTTTTATTTTTGTTATCCGCGTCTGGTACAGCGCATCAAATACATGAATAAGTTCGTTGGGCTGTCTGGTAACAGAAACAACATAAAATAACACAGAACCAGAGATTAGTAGACGGAAAGTCTTGATTGCCAATGTCTTGAACAAACAAGGACCTAGGCAAGCAATATTAAAGATCCGCGATTTCGGCCATTATCTATAACTCTAGATATTGATTTCTCTGTTGCAAAAATAATAGTATTTTCTTTACCAAGGAAAAGCTAATCAGCATCGAAGGTTTTCTTCCTGAGATTCCTACAATCAGTATCACCCCCGCCCCCCCCCCCCCCCACTCCGAGAACGGACGGACCCCATGCGTGTTGCCAAAATGTCCTTTTCGTAACAAAAGAAAAAGGTCGACCCGTATTGACTTTACACACCGGACTTTTGCTGAAAAGGAGGGGTGCTGAAAAAGGCTTGTATACAAAAGAAAAAGGTCGAGCCGTATTGACTTTACACACCGGACTTTTGCTGAAAAGGGGGGGGGGGGGGTCGGTTGGAACACGCATATGCGTACCCTAAATAACACTGAGTGGGGGGGGGGGCGGGTATTACCCCCATCAAATACAAGGTTCCTATTTACACCTGGGTGGAGAGTGGTAATTGTGGATTCATGCCTTATAAAAAAACATTAGTGGGATTCGAACACTCGACCCTTATATTTAGAGTCAACTGAATGAACCACTATAATCACGAAACCCAATGTAATATCTAATTCCAGAATAATATCGGTTGATCAATGTATTTTGAACAATAATTCTTCAATTCGCCAAACTGCCATAATCCATGAAGTTAAAAATAAAACCACGAAGTGAAGTCGTGTGCTTTATTTCGAACACGATATCAACTATACTTTCGTAAATTCAACCCAGGCGCAATTTGATAGATAAAGAGTAAGATCCAGTTTTTGTTGGTTCTGCTATTAAAAATAATATCTTTAATAACGGCTTCCTGACCCTTTGTTTCTGTATGACAAGTTGATTTTTCTTTTAAACATATGTATGTATTATGGAAACATAATTGCCTTACACACGAATGAATGAGGTCACTTTGTTTTATACAAAGAGAAAGAGAGAGAGAGAGAGAGAGAGAGAGAGTGTGTGTGAAATAGAGGGTTGGAGGGGTGTCAGTGATGAAATATGTGAAAGAGTTCGACTAGAGTGACCGAGAAAGGAGAGAGAGAGAGGGGGGGGGGCGGTTTGATGAATAGAATGAATACATGTAAAAAGAGTGGGAGGAGAGAGAGAGAGTGGGGGGGTTCAAGAACTAGAGAAATAAGTGCAAAGAGAGAGAGAGAGAGGGGATACGATGTGAATAGAATAGAGAAAGATGTGTACAGAGAGTGAGTGAGAGAGAGAGAGAGAGAGAGAGAGAGAAAGAAAGAGAAATGAGACGGTGTGAATAGAGAAATATATGTTGAGAGAGAGAGAGAGAGAGAGAGAGAGAGAAAGGCTGTTAGTGATTATGTATAACTAGAGTGAGCAAAAGAAAGGAGAGAGATCAAAAATAAAGAGAGAGAGAAAGAGAGAGAGAGAGAGAAAGAGAGGGGTGGATATTATATACCAGCCGCTTGTAATGCACAGGCATAAGGGAAGTGATGTAATGGTACATGTATCAATATAAATAAATTGTATATTCAAACCGAATCACATAGTCTGTAAGCAGATGCTCTTTCTAGTTGCCTGGGATGTCAAACAGTTTTCATTCCACGACAGGAAAATAATAGTATGGGGACAAGTTATTCAAGACAGTTCAATCTAAAATAATGCTGGGGGAAAAATACCACTTTTTAAACAAATAGCATATGCATGAAGTTTACAAATTTAGAATATGAGCGAAAACGCAATCAGATACAAGTATATGCTGTCGGGGCAGGCACGTAAGCAGGGGGGGGGGGAGGTTTGGGGTCGAACCCCCCCCCCCCCTCAAATTTGTGTGTGTGTTTTGGAGGAAACCCCCCCCCCTCATTTTCTTTTTTTTTAATGAAAAAAAAAATGCTAATGGTGACCTAAAAAAGATGACCTTAACCCCCCCCCCCCCCTCCCCCCCCCCCCTCCCCCCCCCCCGGACGGAACGAAACGGTCAAATTTTCAAATTTCGGGACAAACAAAAAAAATTACTCTTTCCCGCTCTTATTCAGCGGCTGGCTGAGTCGTTGCGAAATTTTTTGGACCAAAAAAAATATTAAAACAAATATCCTCTTGTTGAAGTAAGGACGTTTGTTACTGCAGGAATAATTAACCGCGGAGCGTATGTCGCCGGAACATAATAGGGACTTTTATATTTACACGACGAGAGCGTGGACTGCCGCGTGTGACATTGTGTTAAGGCACTGGGCCGTACCAGGCAGTGCCTTAAAAGGACGTCACATTACCTTAAAAGAATGTCACACGTGGCGGTCCACGTTCTCGTCGTGTAAATCTTAAAGTCCCTAATAAGCCTAAATCTTAAAGTCCCTAATAAGCCTAAGTCTTAGAACCCATCATAATTGTCCGACTTTTTGGTGATGACTCAGTATTATGCAGCGGCCCCATTGTACCCCTTAGCTTAGCCTAGCCATGCATGGTTGCACGAAATGAAACCATATTAAAGGGTTGTTTTACAATCAGGGTACACAATAGAAAAACTCACCTTGATGGCCGTTAAAAACAAAACAATGAACAGCCAAGGAAAATCTTATAATTTAAAGTAAGACCGCACTCAATTAATTATTTTTCCTCCTTGAAAAGAATCACTAGCATCCTACAAAATTATTATATTAATTTGTTTCCCACACTTACTCAGTTTTTGGTAAATGCGTGTTTCAAATTTGTTTGTCAGGGGTGTGTCAAAAAGTGTCCTCTCCAGAAAAGTGACACTTTTTTTTTATCAGCACTCCTTCAAGAAGAGCAACATTTTGAAACCTACTTATGTTTTTAGTAGGCCTAACATTGTTTTTTCTTGTGCAATAGATTTTTTTTTTTCAACCTGTAGTTTTTAAGCTTCTACCAACCTTAAATTTGTTATGCAAGCTTTCGTCCACTCCTGTGGACTTTCTCAAGCAAATGCCTGGATTACATTTGCCCCGGGCGCCGTACGATAAATTAGTCTACGATTTTTCGTAGAGATCGTAGGAGGCTACGGGCTACGATGTTTGTGTTTACATTATCTACGAGCATCGTGCCATTTATTGTATTGGCCCTCGGGGGCAGGCCAGGGCAAATCCGTAAAGGCTGCCCGGAGATTGTACGGAAATCGTGCAATTTGAATGCAGTAGCCGTGCAGACTGCGCAGCCAGGCGCGCCGGAAGCAGTTTGGGATTGGGGGGGGGGGGGGGGGGGGGGGGGCAAACATTCCAGGGAGCTCACTTTCCAGGGGCAGTGACGTAATGAGAAAAAAAGTTCAGAGGGGGGGGGGGAGACGAAAAATCAAGGGGTTGAGCCCCCGGAAGTTCGGGGGTTTTAGGTATTTAATTACGGTTAGATGAGCATCCAGGGACCCTCTGTAAGGCAATTGACGTGTTCCAAGGGGGGGGGGGAGAGCCCCCAGAAGCTCAGAGGTTTTAATAATTAACTACGGTCAGATGAGCATCCAGGGGCTCGCTCTAGGGCCCTTGGTGGGGTCCAGGGGGCAGAGCCCTCAGAAGCTCAGGGGTTTTAGGTATTTAATTACGGTCAGATGAGCATCCAGGGGCCCGCCTTAGGGCCCTTGGTGGGGTCCAGGGGGCAAAGCCCCGGAAGCTCAGGGGTTTGAGGTATTTAATAACAGTCAGATGAGCATCCAGGGGCCCGCCTTAGGGCCCTTGGTGGGGTTCCAGGGGGCAGAGCTTCCGGAAGCTCAGGGGTTTTAGGTATTTAATTACGGTCAGATGAGCATCCAGGGACCCGCCTAAGGACCCTTGGTGGGGTCCAGGGGGCAGAGCCCCCGGAAGCTCAGGGGTTTTAGGTATTTAATTACGGTCACATGAGCATCCAGGGGCCCGCCTTAGAGCCCTTGTTGGGGTCCAGGGGGCAGAGCCCCTGGAAGCCCGGGGGTTTTAGGTATTTAATTACGGTCAGATGAGCATCCAGGGGCCCGCCTTAGGTCCCTTGGTGGGGTCCGGGGGTCGAGCCCCCGTAAGCTCTGAGGTTTTAAGCATTTAATTACGGTCAGATGAGCATTTTTTATACCTTATTTGTGACATTGGCAGGTCACTTTTTTTTTCTCCGTCTTTCTTTCTTTTTCTCTTTAACATACTTTAAAAGGGGGGGGGGGGCTCGAGCCCAGCCACTTTGCAGACCATGACATAAAGGCTCTAAATAAGCGTATTTCGCCTGACTGTAATGAGGGAATTTCTTATTTTTCAACAAACGCATAAAAAGGCGTTTTGCCCCCCACTTTTTTGACTGGGGGGGGGGGGGCAACTGCCCCCCCCCTGCCCCCCCCCCCCCCACTTCCGGCGCCTATGTCCGCAGCCTCCGCACGGAAATCGTACGGAGCCCGTGCAGCTCGCGTGCAAAGATGACTGCTCAATATCACGTATACTGCACGGGCAGCGAGCAGCAACCTTGCTGTGCAATGGCCCTGCGAATGCCCCACGAGTCTACAATCTCTGTACATTTTTTTTTGCCCCCATGTTCACCGAAAAATCGTACGTTTGCTGCACAATCAGTGCGAGGCCTCCGGGCGATGCCCGTGCAGGGATTGTGCAATGCCACCTACGACATGTATACGGGCTACGGGCTTACGATTTTTTCAAATTTGTTTTTGTCAAACTTCTCGCGAAACAAAATCGTAAAGGCTGCGGAGTCCGTGAATCCGTACGAAAATCCGGCCGCCTCCTGCCTCCGCACAGAGGCCGCACGGAAAAGGGGATACGGGCAGGATACGGGCTCCGTAGATTAATCGCAGGCAAAATGTAATCCAGGCATAAGTGACCAGTCTGAATCACACGTTTGCTTCGCTGCACTGCCTTGTGTCCTGTGATCACTGGACCAAAGATCGATGACAATAGGTACCCAGAGTCCCTGTTTAGTGATGGCTTAATTCTTTTAATCCATAGAAGCCCAGAAGTTACTTTCAATGTTTTTTGTTGTTTAATATTCACACTGATTTTGAAGTAACATTACGAGCCAGAGCAATATGACACTATAGTTCCTATAGGACATCTATTTCTTCACATGGTCATAATTATCTCAGCCAATACTTAACATATTCAATTGGTTTTCGACATTTGGACATTATATTTGATGCTCTTTCGGAAAATGAAGAAAAAAATGAGAAATTCCAAAAATAGATTGTTATGATGTCACAGCTTCGGTGCTCTATAGTCTTACCAATCCACTTTACCAAAGCTCAAAATTACTTGTCATTCATAAGCTTTAAAAGGTATAAAGAAAGAGGCTTCTTACAAAAAAACAAGCAACAGTTGTTTAACTTCTTTCTTCACAAAAGTTGTATTCATTGTGCAAATCATTTCCAAAAAAGTCCTCTGCTGCATTTAGAGAAAACTACTTTGTAGAGCGGAACATTGTATGCCTTGTATATTGTATGGCATATATCTGCCAGTTTAGATGTTTAGTTGGCAGAGTGATATAAGAGTCATGCCCAAAATTATGGTCAAGAGACGTAAAACTTCTGTCTAAGAGTGTACATACCTAAGTTGCACATATAGTATTGTTGTGTTTATAAGGAAAGATGGATTACGAGCATAAACCAATCATATGTCAAAATATAATGTCCTCTCCGAATGTTAGTGTAAAGCATGTAAAATCTCCAAAACACTGATATATGGTTAACTCTTCCTAAAAACTTGTAACTATCAGGCCTGATAATAACCCGATTAAAAATATAAAAAAATCCAGATTTTTGTTAAATATTTTTTTTTCTTCCAGATTTTCCCGATTTCCCCTATTTTTCCTTATAATGTTCCCAATTTTCTCACTCAAAAGGGGGGAATGTTGTTAAATGCCACCCCCCCCCCCCCCCACTCGTCTTCTTCTTCTTTTTTTACTCAAGGGGGGCGTGGTTGAGGGGGGAATTTTTGTTTCTTTCTTTAGTGCTCACTATCACCCCTGAACTACATAATCACAGTATTGTCCATGTACCTTCTGACAATATTTAGTACAATGTGAATCCAGTTTTTATTACCGGTAAGTCTTAAAGTGAGGGAGAAGATCTACGATGGGTGATTGACTCTTGACCCTATTTTTTCATTAAAGATAAGCTTGAGTTCTGGTAAAAAAAGAAAATGAATTCTCAAAGAATCTAACGAAACTTACACTGTATGTTCAAGATTACAAATAAATGTCATGCGCCAAACAATTTTGGATGAAAATGTAAACTGGCTGAGTAATGAGCATAGAAAGATAAGGAAATCAAGGTTTAGTAGCCCCGACACCATATGTGTTGTCCCACATACATCTTTCTGTGTACAGTACTTGTTACTTTACCAAGACTGGGCCAAATTTATTATGATTTTGATGACTCCAGAACCTTGCAGTACACACCAATACTTACATGCTACATGATCCACTTTTTCTGATCCATTCCTCACCTTTTCTCTCACAATGCAATCGCATTACCAGAACTCACCTTTATCTTTAAAGCTAAAGACCAGTTATGGTCATGCAATTGCATAGTGAAAGAAACGTTGTAAAATCGATCAGAAAAGGTTGATCATCTAGCATAGATGTACTGCAAGGTTCTGGAATCATCAAAATTATAAGAAATTGGGCCAAGTCTTCATAAAGCTAGAATCACTGTACACAGAAAGATGTATATGGAACTACACACACGTGAGCGACACGTACATTTGTATCTCTCAACAGGTCAGAGATATACTAATTTACTAAATATATCAATTAGTAGGCGGTTTCTCGTCAAAAATGTTATCGTCATGTAATATTCAAAACATATTCTTTCACATGATTGGTAATAAGAGCTTCCATTTCATTTTTTGAAATTGGGGCGTTTCCAATACTGGTCTTAACCTTTGCGGACAGGTTTAATGCTTGAAGAAGAAAAAAAATTGACACGTGTAGCCCTGAAATTTTACAGACGTATACTCTATGACCCCGTTTACAGTGAGAAAATCGCGTGGCCGGGTCAGGCCTCGGCCTGGCTACGGCCTGGCCCGGCCCCACAATTTTGTGCGTTTACAGTGCGAGGCCAAGCCGCGGCCTGGCCTCGCACTGTAAACGCACAAAATTGCGGGGCCGGGTGTCGTGGCGTTATGTGTCTTAGCGAAATCACGTCTGTACAGACGCATATCGCCAGGCGATATGCGTCTTAGAGACGCGTCTCGCCGCATTCCACCGGCGATATGCGTCTCCTAGATCGGCGATATGAGTCTGCGATTGGCGAAAAGTGTCCACTCGATTTGTTAATGTTTATTTTCAGAAAAAACCTTAAAACAAAAAGTTTGGCGTATTATTTAGTTGTGTTTATGTTTAAAGTGTTATGTTTTTATAATGGGGCGTTGCAAAAAATGTTGAGTTGCAATCGATTGCAAATAACTCATATTTTGCAACTATATCAAACGAAATCTCTACATTAAAACAAAATGGCGATATATTTTCAATAATTAAGTTTAATGTCAGTATAACTTAAATGTCAATATATTTCTAATCATCCTCGGGGCAATTATTCACTGCACAGCCATTAATTTAAATCGTTTAACATGTCTACATGTATATTCGGAATACGAGTCTGAATTCTTAGACTGGGCGCGCGGAAATGTACGTACAGTACGTACGTACGTCCAGGCCGCGCATATTTTTTTTTACACAACTGTTAAATTAAGCCAAGTTCAGTCAAGTATACTGTGCGAATGACTGGAGACAGAGTCTAACATTACTCTTCTCGACGCAATGTTCCCGGAACCAAAATACCAGGTAATGACCTAAAATGCCCCAGATATGTATGTTGTAGCCAACATTTTGACATTGTATCGCATGGAACGCCTTAGAATGGTTTCAAGAGGGTTAAAACGCTGAAAAACATACGAAACCGTAAATATCTGAGCCAAAAAGTGAATTTTATTATTTTATTTAGTAGACCTGTGACGTCACACAGAACGTCATCTTCGGCATCATAGGTCTTGGAAGCAACGTCTTCGGAAGCATTCGGATGCTTGGAAATGTCACCCAAACAAAGTTGGGCTTAATTTCAGAATACCCTACCATATTGTTAGTCTTCATATATTAGCCGTAGATATAGTCTAGATTGTGATTTTATTATTTGCGATAACGGTGATACAGGTATTGAAGATTTTATAATGCAAGTGTTTGAATTCATTTGGTGGATGAAAAGTTGAATTCTACGCCGTTTTGTGCGCCATTGCAGCGCTGAGTTTGATGTGTTTGTCGCTAATTTGTGACAAATCTAGATGGCTTTCCTGATGGTATTTCATGCAAAATGTCTGTTAAATTGATAAGCACTGATTCTTGTCCTTACCTTTGTCTTGTTTATTGTCTGTTATAGTCATTTAATAGATGAATTACTTGAATTCTAAGCCAATTTCAGTAACACAAAATGTCCAGCCCGCTCATAGTCCCACACACGTATTTGTTTGTACCTTGTGCCCTCTTTTACACTGCTAGTCTGCTTTCAAAGACCCTATTAGATATTTCCATCAACAAGTAATGTCTCGTTCTAAAAATACAAAAGAAAAATAATGCGTTGGCTCTTTTAAACAAATATGCCTCACTATTTGGTCGATGGTCATTGGTCTCTTTTTCTAATATTTGTCAGACTGTTGGTCGATGGTCGTTGGACTCTTCCATTCAATAGTATTTGGTCGATGGTCGTTGGTTTCAATTTCTAATATTTGTCAGACTGTTGGTCGATGGTCGTTGGACTCTTGGCTTCTAGTTGTATATTTCTAATATTCGTCAGACTGTTAGGCCTAGTTCTAATTCTGTAAAACCGTGGTAGGGTATTCTGCAATTGTTCCCAAAGTTGAAAGTTCAAGATGATCATGAGGCAAATGGCATCAATGATGGGTAAGTGAAAATGTGATTTTTTTCTTCAAATTGATACAAAATTTGAGCGATTTTGAGCGAGTAACTTTTTAACTGTTTAGATTTTACACTACTGAAAAAACGCACAAAATGAAGTGTCCGGTTACTCAATTATGTTTTTTGGCAACATATTCTGAAAAAACGCACAAAATTAAGTGTCCGGTTACTCAAGTCCCCACCCTACCTATTACCGTCCAAAATATCCTTGAGGTGTTGTTAGGTCAGTCCCCTCATACAAAGGACAGACATCATTACCAGCATATTTTCATGCGCGTGAATTCACGTCAACCGGGCAGGATATGAACTATTGCTTGTCAGGCGGATTCCTGACTAGGAGCTCTCCATGTTTGTGCTCACCGAGAACACGATATTAATCAACATTTACATCACATATACAACCATTTTTTTACTTACGATGTCAGTGTTTTCAAGCAATTTCTGTCCATAACGGGCATCGCTTGAACACTTCTTCTTCGTAGGGAACTGCTGAAACTGAATGCGCATGCACGATACTGTAATAGACATGTATACTCTTGAACTTGGCGTATTTATGCATACATTCTATATTAATAATTTACCAGTGTCTTTCAAAGACTACTTCAAAAGGCGCTCTGATACTTACCATTACTAAACAACACAAATTAATGATCTTTCTCATACACTCAATAAGAAAGCTTTCTCTGATCATGGTATACAAGCAGCCGGCCTAATCCTTTCGAATTCACTCCCTTAACTAATCAAAGAATACAAAAATACAAAACACTTTCGAAACCTACTTAAACGTTAGCTGATTAGTAATTATGAGTAATTTCTTTAGAGCATGTCCACATTTGTCTTGTCGTAATGGTTTTTGTCAGAGTCTTTTTTACGCGTTCAACTTTTGTTAATTGTTTCTTTTTTCTGTGTATATCATGCATTGTATACATATTTTTGTAAAGGTGTGGGCTACTTTCGGGCCTTACTGGCTCTCCGGCTCATTCCTCCATTTGTCAGTCTTTGTATTTTACTGTTATTTTGAGGTGTTTAGGTCTATATTTTATCATTGTAAATTTTGTTGGAAACAAGGAAAATCAGCCATTTTGACAAAAAAATTGGATGAAAAGTTGCGAGTGCAGTGAGTGAGCGAGAAGCTGAGAACAAATAATTTCCATGTTTTTTAATCGAAAAATTTAATGTCAAAAACACAATAAAAAATGCTGACTGACCGACCCTCCCTGGAAGGTTTGACCGCCATTTTTGTTGTCACCTAATAGGTATAATTTTGTGAAAAATGGATGTGTATTAACAAATATTAGGGCGTGTGAAATCACTTTCACCTTTGGGGCTATTATACATGTAAGACTATGTATTTCACCATAAATTTACCTCTGCACCTCTGCCAAATTTGTTGTAGGCCAGAGCATATGAAAAAATATGTTACAAACAACACACTCACTTGGCATGCTTTGTTGTCATTGGTTGCAAAATCTTGCATTTTCCTTTAAAAGGTCATTTTACCAATTAAAAATTATTTAAGGTTCTCATAATTTTGTAGACTTTAAAAGAAAAAAATCCAACTACCCATAACACACATTGTGTAATACCAACATCTCAAAAGTTACTGCTGGCTACTTGAGTGCACATAGCAATCAGTGATTCTTAGTATAAATTGCTCTCATCATGACTACCACTGGTACACTCATAGTCATCTTCCCTATCCTTTCCACTTTCAGCAATATGTCGCTATAGTTTCTCAGAGTATGTGACAAGGACCATGCCGATTGTCTTTTTTGTGTGTGGAATACATTGTAAATCTGCCACCTTGTACTGACACTTTACAATTAAATATAAACTTTTGGTAAATGTTTTCCATGGAAGATCATTTGTTATGTTCATGTGATAGTCTTCAACCGCATGCGTCTTCAACCGCATGCGTCAACGCTACCCAAATCTAATTTGGAGGACTTCGGACAATTTCACCCATGAACAGCTCCAGCCAATGTGAGTACAGACACTATCCCAACATTCACTTCCAACATCAAAATCAGTAGGTGAGAGGATGTATTCCCCGTATGGGTAATGCATCCTCTCACCACCAGAATCCTTCATCAACAACAGTCATCCTCCAAGCACAGGAACATTACACAAAATTATGTGCAACATCAAAACAGTTCAAGACATGTACCAGTAGGCCTACATTAAAATCCCTTCAGCATGCCTTCAACAAACACTGCATGTAGCCAAAGTAATTGTACCTGTTGATTTTGCTAACACCTTAATCTTTGAATTATTGTCCAACACTAGCATTAACCTGTAACTCATACCCCCAAATCTTCGGTTGTTCATCATTTTCCTCATGAACAGGGGGATGGTAGTCCAAAGCAAAAGTCACATCTTGGTCGTCTCGTTATAAAGAAGTCCTTGGGACCCATGAAATTGTTTCTTTATAACGAAATTTCTTTATAGCAGGGCTGCCAAAACAATAGAATACAAAGGAAATCAAAGATATGGGACCAGAGATTTTACTTCTTTAAAATGAAATTTTGTTATATCAGTGTTCTTTATAACGAGAGTGCACTGTAAGTGAATGAGGGAACAACTTCTTGAGGGGAGTGTACCTGTAAGGGCATTCCAATACTTGCTTCACTTGAGAGTGATGACATACATCGTATGTGAATGAGGTAATCGCCATTGTCAAGGGAGTGTACTTCCTCCTGGCCCATACATGTACTCCTCCACCAATGCTTTACGTTTGGACCATCATTGATAAAAAAAATAGTAATTATCTTAAATATATACTTTGGAGGTCAACAGACTTTTCCTAAATATAAACGTTACACTTATGTCAGACCAGTCAACACACGGTCCATGGTGTCATTGTCTTTTATTGGTCACTGCCACGGGCGGGGAGGGATATCTTATCCACATTCTTAACATCCTGCACATCCTTCACCTCTAGAACACCATGTACAGTGCACTCTCATTATAAAGAAGTCCTCGGGACCCATGAAATTTCTTTATAATCAAATTTCTTTATACATGTATCAGGGTTGCAAAAACAATAGAATACAAAGGGAATCCCACATAATGGGACCAGAGATTTTACTTCTTTATAATGAAATTTTGTTATATCGGTGTTCTTTATAACGAGAGTGCACTGTAAACGTTTCTCCACCACATTATCGCACATCAAATAAGCACAATTCCAACACGTAAAAAAAAACCCGAAGCGCCGTACGAAGTTATTTAGAATTTTCATTATTGTTGGGATATCCATGCATAATAGGATTTGCACATGTCTATACCCATCATGCTTCCACCCCCCACCCGGATCCACCACAACATGTATAAATCTACAGCCCCTTTCATCTGGCCAGACGCAACACATGGCATCTATCTCTAGTTCCGAAAAACTCTGGGTATTTTTGGATTGCTGGAGCTGTACATACTCGGGCGTGTAGCTAGCAGCGGCTGTGATTAGCCACATCAATTATAGGCAGGGGCGGCGATCCCAGGGGGACGGGGGACACGTCCCCCCGGAAAATCCGAAAAAGTGCAAAAAATGAATAGCAAATACTGACTAAAGACTGCAACACTTGTAAGCTCTGGAGGGCCCAAGAGTGCAGCGTTTAGACTAATAAAAATGAAAAAAAATGTTCTCGCTCGTTCGCTATAGCATCCCTTGCATAATATCCTTCAAAACATACAAGTAAATATTGTAGAAAATCTATATTCCATTGGTATCACGTAAGCACAGTTTAAACTGTATATTTACAAGATTAAGAGTTATAGAAATAGATCAGTGCTAGTGTGCTACAAAAATGAATATTCCGCTTGCTCTTTTCAGTAAGGAGTAATGCAACATATTAAGTGTATATATTTGCCAGGCTGATAATTTAACATCGGTAGAGCAGTGGTCTTGTAATCCGGTGACCCGGGTTCGAAACCAAGTCAAGGCGCTAGTGCCCTTTTGGAAGGCATTAATCCTCATTACCAGGCCCCTCGGAGAGGACCTAAAGCCATCGGCCGTCTGGTTGCTTACTAACAAAACAAGCATTTATGCTTTCTTAGCAGTCAGGTAAAATAACCGCCACCAGGCTGATATTTGCCATTTCAACTCCCATAGCGATATCAATATACATGTATATGACAGAGGTCTAGAGTGGGAAATAGAAATCCCATCCATGCCCAAGCTTCCTACTGATACTAAAATTTACCTCCTGAACTGATATTTACAACCCTTCGGACTGCCCACTAGTTACCAGCAAAGTAAAAGGGGTATATTGCTTGGTTTTATAATATAGTTTTGCTAAGGAAAGTAATTTTTTAATACAACAAAACTTCAAAAACCTGTGAGGGGGTAGTCAGAGCCGTCACCTTCACCCCTCTCATTCATAATGCTCCCTCGTCCCTCGCACTGGCGTACTGATGGGGGCTTGGGGCAGTTGCCCCCCCCCAAAAAAAAAAAAAAAAAAAAAAAAGATTCAAACGTATTTCTCATTTTTTTGTAAATTATACTGTTGTATTCGTTTATGGAAAATTCCCAAATTTACAGTCGGCCAAATATATGCTTATTTAGAAGCCTACTTGTCAAGGCCCGCGGATCGGGGGGATCGAGCTCCCCCCCCCCTCACTTTTTTGAAAAAGTGTCGCAATATATGCTCGTCTGACCGTAATTAAATACCTAAAATCCCTGAGCTTGCGGGGGATCCACCCCTTGGGTCCTACAATGGACCCTAAGGCGGGCCCCTGGATGTTTATCTGACCGTAATTAAATGCCTAAAACCCCCGAGCTTCCAGGGGCTCTGCCCTTGGACCCCACTAAGGGCCATAAGGAGGGCCCCTATATGCTCATTTGAACGTAATTGAATGCGTAAACCCCCTGAGCTTTAGGGGGCCCCTTAACCCCACGTCAATTAGCGACCTGACAGTGTCACAAATAAGGTATCAAAATATGCTTATCGTACCGTAATTAAACGCCTAAAACCCCTGAGCTTCAGGGGGTCCACTCCTTGACCCCCTTTGGACCTTTTCCCCTGGACCCCAAGCAGTAAAGGCAATATAGTCTCAAACAAATCTACACATTCAAGCTCACTCACACATGATATATTGCGACACTTTCAAGGCTACTTATTATTTCAAGTTCATGTAGCCTTATACACTGTCGCCCATAACGGTGGAATATTTTTTTTTTATCCCAATTTATGGAATTATTTTAAAAATAATTTAAAAATACTAGATCTAGATAATAGTATACGTTCTCAGATTTTATTGAATAATAATTTGCCAATGTGTGTTTTGCGTGACTGCTAAAGCATGTATAGGCTACTATGTTTATCAACTAGGGGACCTATGCCCTTAAGTCATAAATGACAGTAATGAGGATTAATGCCCCACAAAAGGACACTAATATTGCACATCGACACGGTGTTGATCCTGGGGCCTCACAGTTACGAGGCCATTGCTTTGTCACTGAACCATGACTGTACGCAGCGGGGGCTAGGTTAGGGGGCAGTTTCCATAAATAAAAAAAACAACAGAAAATGCAATACATTTTCTGTGTGCCCATGCCTTGAGCCATAATGCATGGCCATCCAGAGGATTTTTTTTTAATGTTGGGGACCGGGGTAAAATGCAATAAATTATTGAAAATTTATTGCATTTTCTGTTTTTCCCACTTAAATCATTGGTCTGGAAACAATTATTTGCCCATTGTTGCATATTGTATTACATTTTCACTAACGATGAATTTACATTGTAATGCAATTTTCACGTTTCCCAGGTTTATTTAGGAGAATAGAAGATTGATATTGTTAAGTTGTTCGATAACATCACTCAATTCGATTTGATTGGAGATATATCTCAGTAAAGGCTATTATACTCTCAAACAAATCTACACCATTAAACTTCAAGCTCACTCACATTATATTGCGACACTTTCAAGGCTACTTATTATTTCAGGTTCATGTATATACAAACGGGAACAGTTTCAATATAAAATGTAAGTTCTTCCCACTTAATTCATTGGTCTTGAAACAATTATTTGCCCATTGTTGTATATTGTATAACATTTTCACTAACGATGAATTTACATTGTAATGCAATTTTCAAGTTTCTTAGATTTATTTAGGAGAGTAGAAGATTGATATTGTTTAAGTTCTTCGATAACATCACTAAATTTGATTTGATTGGAGATATATCTCAGTAAAGGCTATATAGTCTCAAACAAATCTACACCATTAAACTTCAAGCTTAATCACACATGATATATTGCGACACTTTCAAGGCTACTTATTATTTCAGATTCATGTATATACAAACGGCAACAGCTTCAATATTAAATGTAAGTTCTTCTCACTTAAATCATCGGTCTGGAAACAATAATATTTGCCCATTGTTGTATATTATACAACATTTTCCATAACGATGAATATACATAGTAATGTAATATTCAGGAAAACCATACTTGTCACTTGTTATATTTGTTATATGATACTAAAGCAAATCGTTACGCTTATCGGTAGGATAATGTGAATAACGTGTCGAATAATAACATCATTACGTGCTATTATTAACCGGACTAGACATGTAAACAAAAATTTAAACATACATACACTTTTGCCAGCAAGCAAGTTTTTCAACAAAGAATACAAAATGTGAACAACGTTTTACATTTTAGTCAGGACAGATTAGAAGATGCTTTAAAGCTTATCTGCCATAGTTTACAGGAGGGATTAGACCGCCCTACAAGGTCACTGGACAGGTGGTTATCTCATCAACTCAGCTCTCAGTTAACATAAGAAAAAGAGGATCATGGGGGACCAATGGTCACCGATTGGGCATTGTTTGTTATATAGAGGGCGCAAGTAGCTACAAGTATGGCAGTGGGCCTTTAAAGCATGCCCTAAAGTTGAACTGTAACAGTTGTCTTCTAAAGTCTTCCATATATAAATTTAAAGGAGGTCAATAATCATTATGAAGGTTGACACATCAATATATATTGTGCATACATGTAACAATTTGAAAATATTATTTCTTTGGGGGGGGGGGTGAGGGCGTGGGCAATTCAGAAAGGGACCGATATGTGAAAAATTGGGTACTACTACTAGCCCATGGACTGTGGCCTAAAATGGAGGTTTACTAATATCCTTCAAAATGTACGAGTAAATATTGTAGAAATATGCATTATGTTGGTATCACGTAATCACAGTTACATTGTATGTTTACAAGATTAAGAGTTATAGAATAAGATCTGTGGTACAAAAATGAATATTCAGCTTGCTCTTTTAAAAAGTCCCTTCCTGCCTACTTACTAACATTTACCTAATATATATTTACAACCCTACGGAATGCACACTAGATACCGGCAAAGTAAAATTGAAGTGTGAAAAAAGTATATTGCTTGTAATTTGTATACTATAGTTTTGCTAAAGAATGTAATTTTATAATACAACAAACCTGTGAGGGGGTAGCATAGAGCTATATAATAAGACTTATCATATATCTCTATGGGGGTAGTCACTTCCGTCACCTCCTCCCCGTTCACTGGCGTACTGATGGGGGAACCAGTAACCCCCCCCCCCCCCCAATAAAATCAAACATGGTTTATTTCTAATTTGATACCAGCAATTTACAAATGTTGCTAAAATGGCATTATATTCCCCTGGAATCCCGGGGCTCTACCCCCTGGACCCTTCCGAGGGCCCTAAGGCGGCCCCTAGATGCTCATCCGTCTGATCGTAATTTGATGCCTTAAAACCCTGAGATTCTGGGGGCGCCACCCCCTAGGCCTCACTCCAAATTAGTGACCTGCCAGTATCACAAATAAACTTTATCAAAATGCTTATCTGGCCGTAATTAAATGCCTAAAGAACTCCTGAGCTTCATGGGGCTCTGCCCTTGACTCCAGCCGGGAATTTGCCCCTGGACCCCACGCCAATTTAAGCTTTTTGCTTCGCTCGCTTTGCTCTACCTGATCGTAAATATTTGAGCCCCCCCCCCCCCACACCCACACCCCAACGTTTCTGCTCATTACGCCACTGGCCCCTCTTGCTCATCATGTTCCCTCATCCCTTGCATTTCGTCCGCCCCCCCCCCCCTGGTCATGACAAGAAATCGCCGCCCCTGATTAAGATTGTAGAAGCCCTAATTGATTGGAGAGCCAGCCAGCTAGCTTAAATCTATCCTCTTTTCTGTCGTCGTGTATTTCTTTGTTTTTCCTTTGATCTATCCTCTTCTCTTTCTTAAGGCGGGCCCCTGGATGCTCATTTGACCGTAATTAAATACCTAAAACCCCCGATCTTCCGTGGTCTCTGCCCCCTGGACCCCATCAAGGGCCTTAAAGAGGGCCCATGGATGCTCATCTAACCGTAATTAAATACCTAAAACCCCAGATTTTTTCGTCTGCCCCCCCCCCCCTCTTCCGAACTTTTGTTCTCATTACGTCACTGCCCCTGAAAGGTGAGCCCTCTGGAATGTTTGCCCCCCCCCCCCAATCCCAAACTGCTTCCGGCGCGCCTGCGTATATTCATCAAAACTCTGGCATCTAAGGAGACACGGTTCTGCATTAATGCACCAGCGTTCCATTCCATGATACATAGATAGAGTTATATCCTTCCCGGCGAGGAAATCAATTATATTCGTGGACTGCCTAGTACTAGTACGTGGTTTACTTGGCAAGTGATTCTCCAAGACACTCCTCATGGGATTTTAACTGGAGTGCATATCGGGAGTGATGTCACTCGAAGGTATAGAGTTGACCCTTTAACTCGACGTTTGAATTATCTGTTGACATTAAGGGGTCATTACGGGACATACGCGAACTCAAAACTGGTCATTTGGTGGTTTAAAAAGAAGAAGACCTATTGCATCTATACAGTCCTAGTCCTAGTGCTGTGAAGTAGGTCTACTTGAATATCAACGGAAGCCAAACTCATTCCGAATAACTCAGTGTCTCGATCTCTAAGAAACGTGCTGGTGCAATTGTCTTTTACATCGGTTGCTGCAAAACTGTGGAACCAACTACCTACTGCTGTGCAGACGGCCTCATCAGTTGACCAGTTCAAGAAACTACTCAAGTCACATCTATTCTGCTAGAGATTACTTTATTACCAGCCTACATATACTTTACTGATCTCTGAGAAGTGTCTAACTTTTGTTTTTAAGTGGCCCAAACATTGTGGAGCGTGTGTGCAGCGCGCGCTTTGTTACTGCAAGGAAAAGGCGCTATATCAAATATCTTTTGGATTGGATTGGATTGGATAACCACTGCAATGATGTGTCCTAGCTTCCTGAGATCCCCTTGTTTCCCGGTGTTTCTGGTACTGTTCATGCATTGCATGGCTAAGGTTGGTCTTGTCAAAGCCATGGGTGTACTATCCCAAGATGTCTCCCGAGATCTTGAGATGACTTCCACTGACTTTGGAATCGCCATTGGGCTTTTAATCTCCGTCGGTGGTATTGCAAGTAAGTCTCTGCCATTAAAGATAAACTTTAGTTCTGGTAAAAAAAAGAAAAATGAATTCTCACTGAATCAAACAAAAAATGTCATATGTCAAACAATGTTGGAAGAAAATGCACACTGGCAGGTTAATGAGCATAGAAAGATAAGGAAATCAAGCTAAGCTAGCCCCGACACCATGTTTGTAGTCCCATATACATCTTTCTGTGTACAGTGCTTGTTACTGGGCCAATTTTATTATGATTTTGAAGACTCCAGAACCTTGCAGTGCACACCATTACTTACATGCTACATGATCAACTTTTTCTGATCCATTCCACACCTTTTCTTTCACAATGCAATCGAATTACCAGAACTCACATTGTCTTTAATGGACCATTTTCGAAATTATTCCAATCTATTACCGGTTAAAGGTATAGACCAGTTCTGGACACGCGATTGCATTGTGAAAGAAACGTTGTGGAATCGATCAGAAAAGGTTGATCATCTAGCAATTTAAGTATTGGTGTGTACTGCAAGAAATTTGGCACAGTCTTGGTAAAGTTACAAGCACTCACTGTACACAGAAAGATGGACTATGCCACGGCTTAAGGCACGGCTCAGTGCCTTAACACAATGTCACACGCGGCAGTCCACGCTCTCGTCGTGTAAATCTAAAAGTCCCTATTGATAACAAGTTTTATGAAACAGGACCCTGGTGTTTTCCTGATGTCATGTTTGTATTCTCTAGGCCCCATCATCATAGCACTGTATAACAGATGTCCTCATCCACGTCTCTTCATGTTAGTTGGAGCTGTGATGAGTCCGTGCTGCATCATTCTTGCCTCGTTCACCACCACGAAGGCTCTATTACAAGTCGGATTTACCATTTCTGGTAAGTAATTTTTTTTCGTGTAGCATTTTTGTATTGTATTCATTCAGTACAAAATATATTAAAAACACATACAGCTTCATTGATTTACATAACATATATAAAGAAAATTGTACATCCCTCAACAAATACATAAGATAGTTTAATACACAGTACATAATGTTTTCAAAATAATTATACCGAATGACTATTATAAATCAAAGCCTTACGCACAGACAGACACACCACACACGCTCACATACTCAGAGACACATACAAACTTACATATCCCCTCCCCCCCCCCCCCCTTCATTCCATTTTGCTATTCGGTGATCGATACTAATAAGGGAGTTTCGTAGTTAGCACATGGGTCAAATGACCCCAAATATCCACAGATGCTTTACTCATGGATAAGTCCCACTTTGGGTACTTTAGAATAATCAATGCCAAGGTCATGTATGTGCTTCATGAAAGGCTTTTGTTTGCCCTCTCGTATCATACGAATGTACCATAGGTGCACACATGAATAATGATTACATAACATGAGCACGTATTCCTGTCGGTGGGTTTTACAATAATGGAATAACCTTTATCTGCCCACGCGCAGATAGTATTTACGAAATATTATTGGGTTAATAGAGAATTTCGGTTGAATCATAAGCGAAGATACATCGTAATTGTCTTTTTTAAATTCAAAACAAAAATAGGAATACACACAGACACCCCCACCGTCATGTCCGAAGGTCAAAATTACCAATACTGAGTTTGCTGTTAAAAACCGATTCGTCTTAAAAGGAAGAGGAGGCTACGCATGTTTAGACGTGCAAATATGTTGTTGCTAGGTTGTATAAGCATTACAACTTGTCCTTACAATAGTCAATGTATGCAATTTGCATTATGACTATTGAAATACATGTATTACCTCTGTTCTATTGGTCTCTAATGGTTTCTGTTGGAGTCTATTGGTTTATGTTGGACCCATAGAATTGAATCCAATAAGGCAGTAGAGACCATTCAAACCATCAGAAACCAATAGAAACCAATAGGACCAATAGAAACCAATAGAACCAATAGAAACCAATAAGACCAATAGAAACCAATAGGACCAATAGGACCGATAGGACCAATATAAACCAATAGGACCAATAGAAACCAATAAGACCAATAGAAACCAATAGGACCAATAGGACCGATAGGACCAATATAAACCAATAGGACCAATAGATACCAATAAGACCAATAGAAACCAATAGAACCGATAGGACCGATAGGACCAATAGAAAACCAATGAGACCAATAGAACCCAATGGGACCAATAGAAACCAATATAACCAATAGAATTAAGAAACATAGAAACCAATAGGTCCAATAGAAACCAATAGAAACCAACAGCTAAATCTATCTCATGCATATTCATGATAACTCTATACGTGTTCACAGAAAAATAAATGTATCATAATCTGTTAAGCAACTTATGACAATGCACTTCAATTTTGTGATTTTTATTTTATTTTGGCAATTAATGACCAATAGATTATTTTTCTGATCATGTTACAATTACATTCACGTTTTAGCAATAGATATATTGATTATAATGATTACTAACCAAGAAACAATTCATGTATGTTTATTATATAGAACAGTACAAGCCTAATTCAGTTCACTTAAAGGATATTATTAAACTCACTTCAAGTGATCTTTGTGATGGAGTTAATGCAATTGAGATTAGAATATACCTTTTTGGTGGACAGTTGCTAAAATTGATTTTTGATTTATCATTATTGATTTACCAATAGAAGCCATAGGTTTCGATAGGGAATTCAGAATATGGGACCATTAGAAACCCATAGAAAGATCTCTAATGGACCAACAGGAACCCATAGAAAATATCTAATGGACCAACAGTAACCCATCATAGAAGAAAATATCTAATGGACCAACAGAAACCCATAGAAGACGTGGGTGGATGTTGGTCCAATAGAAGTTTAATGTTGGTCCATCAGCATTTTTTCTGTGGGTTTGTGTTGGTCCAATAGATATTTTCTATTGGTTTCTGTGGGTCCATCATTTCACTTTCCCTATTGAAACCAATATACACCAATAGCTCTAATAGTTTCTGATGGTCCAATATAGGATCGGATCCTATTGGGATTTCGACCTGGGAAAGATGCATAAGCATAGAATTTTATAACAATTACGAAAATGGCATATTGAAGAAAAAAAGTTAAACCGAGGGTTTGAAGTAGGTCTTTCTAAGATTGCCCTTTTAAGGCAATGTGACGTCCTTTTAAGGCACTGGCAGTGACGTCACATTGCCTTAAAAGGGCAGTCCGCGTTCTCCGTCGTGCAGAATCTAAAAGTCCCTATTGGAAGGCTTGAAGAATCCGCATAAATTTGATTCCTCTTTGCTTTACTATGAACATGACGGACAAAGGAAGAGGACAAAAAAAAACAGTTCCTCATTCTACCCTCAACAATTGCTGTGGTAGACAAAGGAACATCCCTTCACTGCTATTATGTAAACATGTCTAGAACAGGTGCCACATGCATATTCACCTGTTCTACACACTTTTACGTAATAGCAGTAAAGGGATGTTCCTTTGTCTACCACAGCAATTGTTGAGGGTAGAGTGAGGAACTGTATATTTTGTCCGCTTTCTTTGTCCGTCATGTCCATAGCGTAGTAGGTCTTTGAAGATTGGAAGACTTGAAGAACCTGCATAAATTTGATTCCTCTTTGCTTGTTTCTGACACAGGACTTGGGTACAGCATGGTCCGAATGCCTTGCCTTGTGGCACTGAATCGACTTGCAGGAGACAACTTCAACATCGTCTACAGCCTGTCATGTTGCGGACACGCTGTGGGAATGGTACTCTACCCTTTCATAGCAGAAGAGCTGCTGACTGCTTACGGATGGAGAGGAGTTCTCCTGATCCTGGCAGGTCTCATGCTTC